>BMAW01015190.1:175372-234098 GCA_019974015.1 Nephila pilipes | reverse complement strand
TTAATATGGTGTAGGAAACCCGTTGGCATCCAAAACAGCTTGCAGTCTTCTCGGAATCTATAAATACAGTTAATGTATGTGTGCCAAGGGAATATTATACCATTCTTCCTGCAAAACGGTGGCAAGTTCAGATAACGATGTTGGCGGTGGATAACGAGAACGCACTTTCCGTTCCAATGTAGACCACAATGGTTCGATAATATTCAGGTCTGGTGACTGTGGTGGCCAGGGGAGATGGAACAAATCCTCCTCGTGCTCAGAAACCTGGTCATGGACAATGTGAGCTGTGTGAACAGGGGCGTTGTCGTCTTGGAAGACACCATCACCATCGGGGAACAAATTTTGTACCATGGGATGAACTTGATCTGCCAAAATGTTCACATAAGTCTTGGCAGTCATGTGCCCTGACACAGTTATCATGGGGCCAGCAGAGAACCACGATATGGCTGCCCAAACCATAACAGAACCCCCGCCATGTTTCACTCTTGGCAACAAGCAGTCTGTATTATAGGCTTGAGATGGCGTTCTCCAGACGTAAACTCGGCCAGAAGTGGGAAACAATGTGAAAGAAGACTCGTCAGACCATATTACACGCTTCCACTGCCCTATAGTCCAGGCTTTATGACATAAACACCACCTTTTCCTGTTACGGGCATTAGCATCACTAATGAGTGGCTTCTCAATTGCAGCATGGCCAGAAATTCCCTGTTTATGAAGCTCCCTTCTAATTGTTTTGGTACTCACAGGGTTCTGTAACACAACATTCATTTCAGCAGTAACTTTTGCAGCTGTGGTCTTCTTATTTTTCGTCACAATTGCCCTTAATAATCGTCTCTCACGATCACTCAGCACACACTTTCGTCCGCGCTGTGATTTAGCAGATGATGTTTTTCCGCTTTTCAAATATGCGGAATAAATCTTCGATACAGTACCTTTTGAAACACTAAACACCTCGGCTACCTTGCTTACGGAAGCACCTACCATACGTGCTCCAACAATTTGCCCACGTTCGAAGTCTGTTAACTCTGACATATTGCAATGACAACCTCACATAACAGTACTCGGACAACAAATGAACTGTTTAGCACATTTACGAAGTTGTATAGGTGGCGTTAGTAGCCAAAAACGCCAGCGCCACCTACATATTTCATTAAAATCAATCTTTCTTTTCAAACATGCATTTTACAAGGTGTTTCCATATTTTTGTCCACCCCCTGTATATATATATATATATATATATATTTGTGTGTGTGTGTGTCTGAGAGAGAGAGTATAATGTATAGACTTGTTTCTAGAGATGAGCAAAAGAGATAGCGAAAAACATTCCATTTTAGTTATACAAAACTGAGGTCAAGGTGACAGTTGCAGTTAAAACACGGGAAGTTGGATGCCAGATGTATTTGACAAGTGTAGCAAGACAGAATTTTGTGATAAAGAAAAAGGGAGTTAATAAGGATGAATTTATGTATTTATGCAGATCATCACACAGACATATATATTTAAACACGAATGCGTGTGTTTGTAACAACTCGACAATGTTATTGTTGATTTGATGAATCTGCTGCAGCAGGAGTCGAGGATGAAAGAGAGAAGCAAAAGAGAGCGATCAATGATTAGCAACGAAACTTTACGTATATATATATAACTATGTATGTATGTAGATCGGAGCTCCAAGTATTTGCATTCATGTGGCTTGTATACTGAGAATGGTGCGTCATCTCAGATTTAGTCCTCTTCATCTAGTCGTGGCTGAAAGTTACGAGGTAGAAGCCAAGTCATACTTCTATCTTATGGTATTTTAGTTTTACAACCGAAATAAATTTTTACTCATGTTTCAATTCATGACAGCAATAAATAACATCCTAAAGAAATAAACTTTCTGTTGACATTGATAATTATGTGTCTAGAAATTCCACGTTTGAGTAGTGGCTAAGAAAGATGTAAACGAAGAAATTAAAATGTTCCCCCCAAAAATATAGTATTACTTTAATGCGTCCTGCTCTGATTGAGAATGAGTTAAAGAACAGTTATGAATACGAATACAAAACTTGCCATAATTAGTGTTTGTCGTTCGTTAAGTGTGTGTGTTTCCAAACATATTACATTCGATTTTGACGTAATAGAAAATCCTCCACTGTTCATCCTTCAAGGAGCTTGCTTGACATATTGCAACCTCACATGTCAGATGGAAACCTACAAACTCCGAATTCGAGAATCGAAATTCCTAGTAGGTAATGCAATCTTAAACCATTGCAAGATGTTCTACATGCCATAAGGAATTACGTTTCCACCTAAATACGGGTTTCCCATTAGTTATTATGTAATAAAACATTGAGATTTATTTTTTAGTATTAAGATTTATAATTTAGTCAGACATTTTAGATATATAACCAGTATACACGCAAAACAAAAATATTATAACAAAATAATTTTAGTTAATATTTAAAATTATTACGAAGTAAGAACTAAGACATGGAAATTTTTTTGAAGTTTCAGACAAAGCTTACAAATATCTTTTTATACTATCGAAAAAATATTACAAGAAATAAAATACTTTTATACGCTAAAAACTTTTATACTTTTATACGCTCGAACAAAATAAAAAGAAAACATTTCGCTGCAAAATAATTAAAAAAAAATCAAATAAATAAAAGAATGGCTTAATAAATACAAATACCAAAAAGAGGAAATTCACATAATGAATAAGTACAAACAAAAGCCTGAAAAGCAATAAAAACAAAATAGAGGGAGGGGAGGGAACATATAAATAAAATGAAATATAAAACAGAAATTCTGAATCAAACATATCAAAAATTAGTCGGTTAATCATATTTCGTATCCTCAAAAATCCCAAGATAAAAATTACATAATCAATATAAGAATTCCATAAATTTAAAGAAAAGACACAAAATCCACATTTCAATAGAAGAAATCAATCAAAATTATACACGTATATAGACAAAGAGATAAACCCTTTCTGTGAATAAGGGAAACATAAAAAGAACAATCAAAAAATTAAAATTAAATCAACCTGATTAAAAAAAAGACCAAAAAACTTAAATTAGACAATATACATAGCAACAGCAACAGACGAATCAAGACAACTAACAAAATAAGATTTTCCTGTGCATTA
This sequence comes from Nephila pilipes, assembly GCA_019974015.1. Classification (NCBI taxonomy): domain Eukaryota; kingdom Metazoa; phylum Arthropoda; class Arachnida; order Araneae; family Nephilidae; genus Nephila; species Nephila pilipes. The sequence continues at coordinate 230,965 of BMAW01015190.1, read as the reverse complement.
ATACCCACTTTTTTGCAAGGCCCTCTGTCAGAAGGAAAAAGTACTGATGCAAAAAAATCGTTAGAATAAAGAAAGCCTTAAAAAAAACAAAATAGGAGGAAAAACAATTTAAAAACTAAATTTGAAAGAGCAAAAACTACAGTCAGAAACAACTTTAAAAAATGAAAATTTTAACTAGAATTTTTTTTTTATAATCATTATATTTTAAATTACTCTTTATAAAATTCAAAGGAAATTCTTCTTACTAAAAAATTTTTTAAGACTTTTTTAAGTTAACGTCAATATCCTTTCAATTGCTAGTCTAATATTACGTAAAATTTGACTTATTATTACATTTCTGAACACACATAGAATTAATGAACTTCCAAATGAGAGAACTTTATGAATCTCAAAGGAGGAAAAAGTTTCTTTTGTCATATATGTTACTAGAAACTTTATAATCTCTATATTTTTTTTAAAAAAAAAACTTTGTATATAAATAACATTTAAATATTGAAAAGACAACCAGGTTTTAATTTCATATGTTTTTATTAGTTTAATTGTATATTATTAAAATCATAATAATTAAGTTATTATTTTTTATTTAATGTGAAAATTTTTATAATAATTACTTACATAAAATCTGATTATGGAAGGAACTTAACCCCATTCACGATAACAAAGAAGAAATAGTTAATTACTAATTAATTTTAAAAATATTAACTTGTCCCATATTGACTCAGACTTTGCGTATAAAAGATATTTATCATCTAAATGAAAATTATAACTTTCTTCCAGTTCTTACTGAAATTATTTTAATATCTTGGAACTGCTTGGAGCTGCACAATTTTGAATTTAAGATTTTGCAACCATTCTTTAGTGGACTCTTTTCTACTAAATATTATGTTCATATCTCTAGCGACCTTTTTTATACATGATGTCATTAGATGTAGACACATTTGAGATACGATTTCTACTGCAAGCGAACTTTTTTTCAAGAAGTAAAATAAATAAAAATACATACTTTTTTGTCTCGAATTTAAATAAATTTTCATTGCCCTACTTTAGAATTTCTTACAGGTACGTACTAATAGAGTTTTTATAACATTTATATAATTTTACAGAATTCTTTTTTTATTTCATAAATTTATGCAAGCTTTTCCAATATTTTTTTTTTAAAAAAAGTGCATGTGATTTAAATTATTTTTTTTAAATTTAAATCTAAGACAGTATAAAAAAAGGTTTTAAAATATTATTTTAAATGATCATGTTCTATTTCAATATGTTCTCCTTTCGAAAATTATTCATAGACCTAATGCAGTTGAATAAATTCGTTTTAAAATCATATATGTCTTCATAGATTTCATGACCTATAGAGAGAGTTTATGTGTTTTTTTTATGGACATTTAGTTAAAAAAATTCGCATTTGAATATTCCCAAATGCCTTATAAAATATTTGTGTTTATTACTATCCTTTTAAACATAAGCTTTATTCGCCTTTTATATAATTTATGGAATTCGTAAGTTGTGCATGGCACGTTTTTAATTCTATGCGGAAAATGCAAATCGTGGCTATATTTAACGCATCAAAATTGCTCTCTCGAGAGAGAAAATGTTTTTGTTGAAATATTTATTAGGCCTTTGAAAATATTTACTTTCCCTTCATTTTTGCAGGAAACCACTTAATTTGTCTTGTTAAATTTCCCCCGATGCCTTTAGGTGAATTGCGATTATGATAATATTCTAATTTAAAAGAAATTTAGGTATGTATTTTAGTTGAAAAATTACGTTGCATTAATAAATTAAGATTATAATATAAACATAAAGAATTTCTTTAAATTATTTTTGGTATACAAATGATAATATCCCAGATATTAACAGTTTGTGATACTTGTCAATTACCATAAAAGATATTTGTTTCGTGTGCGACATACTTTCAAAAGGATTCAAAAACTTTCAACAAACAATTTCCGAAAATGCCTTTTTCAGTATTATGTACTACAATTTGTAAATCCTTTTTAATTACATATTATATATATGATGCTTGATCATTTTACATCAAGATGAAAGAAATATTAAGATTAAGTAAATAATCAAAGGATTACTTTATCACAATAAAGGTGAAAATACATCCTAATTATGGAAATAAATACAGGGTTATTCAAACCGACTCATCCGATTTTAAAATTCCATATTTTTAAATATAAACGACACAAAATGATAAGTAATACATTAATACAAAGGAAAACTTAGGAATTATTTTATTGGGAAAACAAATGGCCCCCGTGTGATATTCGTGAAGTTATTTCACGAAAGCAGTTTTGGACGCTACCTCACAGACGGATCGGTCGCAGTGCTCCAGATGACTCAATGTTACACAACTGGCCACCTAAGTCACCTGATATGGCCTCATGCGATTTTTCCCTTTGGTGTTTGTAAAAGATGGAATATATACTCCACCATTGTTCACAGATTTATGTAAACTTGAGCAATGGATTTCTGCTGCTGTGCAATCAATTACTATCGACTCCTCACATCATGTTTATCAGAAATTTATATATCTAATTGACATAATACGCGTAACTACAGGAAGTTATATCGAACAATTTGAAAAATATTTCTATTTTTTTTCTTGGCATTTATATAATACTTAGCATTATGCGTCTATTTAAGAAAATAAAGAATTTTGAAGTTAGCTGTAATCATTTTGAATAACCATGAATAATTAATTAAGAAAAATTAATTTAAATACAAGATATAATTATATCAAAGTTTTAATAATATTCTAAATTAAATTAATGTTTTTCGAAATATAATATACTTAAGGATGCACCTTTATATTTAACGTATATAAAATCAACATATCAGTGTTCGTATATATTCTATTTTTATTTTATTAAAGAGTTATAAAGAAATTTATACAAGTAAAAGATAAATTTGCCTATATTCACTAACCTATTTTTCGACCAAAATAATGTAAACTTCAAGTTCAGAAACGATAAGAATTCATACACCGCTTTGACAGAATTTTTCACTCGAAGAAAAGATTTTCAATTCCGGAAAAGGGTGACTGTCGTCTTGATAAGACAGTTTAAGAAAGGACTTAGACGTGAGTGGGAAGCTGAAAATGATGGATTACTTATCTCAAAAACCCACTGGAATATCCGTTGACAATTCATAGACAAGGAACATGCATCCAAATCTGATACAAGTCTCCTGGGAGTGATTTTTTATAAACGGACTCAAAAACTTTTTAAATAAAGCTTATTTAAATGCTGGGAAAGACAGCGAATTAAGTTGGAAAGTAAATACAGCAAACTGATAAGAAATGTGGGTTAAGTAAGCCAGAATTCACCCTGAGTGATTATGTGTTAGGGCAACAACCTCAGGAAAGATAATTCAGTAATTAAACGTAAATAAAGTTATTTCTGATTTTCTGTTTGGGGATGTAAATTAAAAAGCTGCATCAATTTATTCAAATGTAATTTATTAGCGCTTTCTCTAAAACTTTACAACAGAGCACTCTCTATCTATCACATTTCCCCAATCAACTGATACTTTGAGATTTTAAACGAAATTGTTTGAATGGAAAATATATCGCAATGGAGGAAATGTGACTTGCGTGAATTAGATTGGATTTATTGATTTCTTAATGTCACACTAGAAGCAAAACGAGGGCTACTGGCTATAGGCCTCGCAATTTTGAACCACGTTCAAGTGACGAGGAGGACACCTGAGCTGATACCTCATACAACACGCCAATGGAAGGACATTCAGTATCAACGTACATTAGCCCCGGTTACACGGCGGGTCTTTAGTGGCATCAAGTCTTGAACCCAAGACTCAACGAAAACCACGGGGCCCCTAGTCAGTGATCATGACCACTAGGCTACCACGGCCTAGAAATATTGAAGTGTAGTAAATAGGTTTCATGAGTTGCATTTATAAACAGCGAAGAGTTTAATACCGGAGTTAGTTGGTGGTAGAGACAAAGAGCTGAAATTATCAATGTAAAACTTCTGTATCATATTTTCGAAAAGTAATGAGTATTAAAAATAAACTTAGAAAGGACCTACAAAGGGTCAAGGATTTGAACCCTCAAATAGTACTCTACTAAAAACCCCGAATCCGGATTGGTTTAGATTGGATAAGTAATTAGTTATTATATTAAACGTTAGAACCGTAGACGTATATGACAAATCCACAGATATAGTACGCTGGGGAATGACCTTTAAATATTCGTTTATATGAATAAAACAAATTGTTTATCATCCTCTTAGGACTTTCCTTTATACATTTGACTGCTTATCTATGAATCTTTTAATTGTGAATAGTAATAGAAAGATCAGGAATTAATAGTGTGATGCATTATATCTTAAATAATATAAATACAGTTAATAATAGACGTACAGTTTTAATTATATTAAACAAGATAAAGTTACGATAATTTATAACTCTTCCAATTTGAAATAAAATCATTCATAGTTAGAAATTGATAGTGATAAAAACATTGTAATATAATGTAATTTATAGAACCTTTCTGTAAGGTTGATTCTGTAGAGAGTATAATTTTTAGTTAGGAGGGGGAAAGAGAGAGGGAACCCCGTTATGTTGCATGAAATTATTTTAAAAATGTGAAGATTATAAGTTTCTGATTATATTCCATGAATAACATTTATGAACTATCATTTGAAAAATTGATTTGAAACTTTTTAAAAATATGTTTCGGAAGATTGATTAAGAACTCAATGTATAATACTTTTGGAAGAAGTACTCTCAGATTTTGCCGAATTTATTTAAAATTTGAGCTCAATGCAATAGCTGAAGTCATAGGACTTATAAAGATATTAAGAAGTACATAGAGAATTTGGGAAGTAATTGCTTTGTAAGGCATGAATTACGGCACAATATTTGTAATAGAATATTTTCAGGAGCCTTTAAAAAAATCGTAATTAAAAACAATGCTAAATTGCAATAAATCGAGTAAAGGGAATTATGGAAAAATGCTGAAACTCTTACATAACGCTACGAGATCAGGGCCAACTTTATTATCTAACAAGGTAGGAGTTAAAATAATTTTAATTTAAGTATTCTTTAGCCTTTATCTTGAAACAAACATTAAAAAGAAAGTTTTGAACCGGATTAACTAATCTTCATTGTATCTATTTTCAGAGAACTAAATAATTAAATAAAAGTACCATACAAAGCGCATTTATTAAATGATCAACAAAAGGCTTTTTCATCACATGCTCTAACCATTTGATTAAATAAAAGCATGTATAAAAGCTTAACTCTTTTATAAAGATATTTTTGGGCAACAATTTAAATGATCTCTTTATTTGTGTAGTAAATTGGTACACATTCTAGAAACCATTTCTTCTGAAAAATCACCAAATCTTCACAATATGTACCACTAATAAATTGTAAGTGCATTTTCACGCAATTAAGAAGTTACACTTATAGTAAAAATATTTTTATAACTGAAAAATACCGAAAAGATCAATAGGGATATGCTATGTATTAGTTTTACCTTGTTCTGAATTTAAATATTATTAGGTCCTCAGAAAATATTAGTGTTTCAGAAGTATCATTTTTATTCCTACACAATAACTGCGTAGATCTTATTTTATTTTAGAAAATAATCTTTTCAGATCCATGTAAAAAATAATTAAAATTATTAATGGAAATATATATATATATATATATATATATATATATATATATATATATATATATATATATTATAATATAATAGTATATATATATATATATATATATATATAATCATTAATATATATATACATATATATATAAAGAAATATAATATAATTTACTTAACATCCCCAACATCATTTAAACATTCCTAACATTTCGAAGTTAAGAAATTGAATATTAAAACATATATTATGTAGTTTCATACCAGCATTTTAAATTTTGGCGATTTAACTTATTAATTAGTCACTCGAGAGTTGTTGTTTTAAGTAATACATAAATTTATCACCTTCCCCCTTTTCAAAATGAAGTTTGAAATGTCTTTACATTTTTTTTTTCATTTTTGCAACAAAAATAATTATATTTAAAAATGTATTCGAATTTAATAATTTATCCATTGCTTTAATTTTAATACCTGAAATGAAAATTATAATTTACTTGAAAATTTTGTAGTTTGCTTTAATTTTAATATTATTTAATAGAATAATTTAATACTTATATCATTTGATTTAATTCTAATATTTAACTGAGTAACATAATTCTCATATTATTTTCTTTAAGTCTTATATTTAATTAAATAATTACGGTTGTTCTTCATTAGCTCTAACATTTAATTGAATTCCTTAATCGTTATTTAAAAAGAGACAGCACTTTTTATGACTGAATTTGTTACTAGAACAGAACAATATTTATGTTTCTTATTAAATTTATTTTTATGTCTCATATAACATAATTTTTCTAAGGCTACGTACGCGAATAACAAAAGAAGATAATGATAGAAGAAAATCAAAAGTTTCGTACAATATATACTACAACTTTGTCAATCTTTTTTCTTACTTTTTTGTTCAAAATATAACAGTTTTTAACGAAAGATACATTTGTCACAGCTATATACTTATGACCCCTTTCGGTACAATGGCTCTTATTATTTTTCGTCGAAGATAAATAGTTTTAAAAGAATGTATTACGTGAAAATAGTTTTAAAAGTGTCACCTAACAAATCGAGATAACAAGACAAACGATGAATTTTCCGGAAGCGATGACAAATGAAAACAAAGATTAGAGGAACCATTTTGTAAGATTTCTAGGAAGAACACTTAGTTTCTATCTTTATTCTTGGCCTGAACCCAAGATAGCACTTACGAAGATTACGGTTGTTCTTCGAAAATGCCTACTTTCTATTAGATGTCATAAGACAGGTAAGTTCTTGAACAATGCTTTCTTTTGTTTAAAGAATGTATGAAGTTACTTTGGGCGTTCAGTGTTTACACTGGTGTTTCCTTACGTAATGACGTTCATCATGGAACAGATGATGTGTAAAGTAAAATACTTAGGAGTTTCTTTTGGGGTATATTTTTTTATGTACTGCACAGTGAAGATAAGTCAATTTGAATTTGTAAATGTATATATTATATTCAAGAAATGGTCGGTTTGACTAAATATAAATTAAATCGATGTGTGTGGAAGTATTAAACATATTTTTAATTTAAACATAACTAATGTCTTTCCCGAATCTTCTTCGAACGTGGTATATATAAGTAAAAAAACTTTTATTTTCTTTGTATTGTTAAACATAAAACCACCAGGAAAATTATATCCTTAACTACAAACTTTTGTATAGACATTGTATATTTAGAATAGATAAAAATTAAAAATTACTAAGTATAACGAAAAACGTTATTCATAAGAAAAACTTTAAAGTAGAATCAAAATGAATTCTCGCGTATAATTCCCATAAACTAACCCTTTGGACTTTTCTATGACATTATTTTATTTGAGAATCTCAGCTTATGAATAAACCATAACTTATGTGAATGAACAGTGCTACACAACTGAAGTGAATAGGAGAAAGATCAGTTAGTTCTGATAGAGGAATTATACAAGTTTAAATGCCAAAAGAAGTGTGAACTTGGGAGATCAATTTGTGTACGTGACGTTTGTGCCAGAAGATTAAACGTTCGTTGGATAGTTGAGACTAGAATTCGATCCAGTATTCCAACTCAGTTCCTTTGTGCACTTATTCATTTAAGTAGAATTTTCAAATAATCTTTGGTTGAAAGCTGTAAAGTTGCCATTCCACATTCGTAATACCGATATAGATTTTTGATTATTCTTAGACAAGAATAAAAATATTTTAAAGATTACACTGGTTACTTAATGAAAACTTTTTGGAATAATTCATTCACGATTAATGGAGTCGGAGAGATACCGAATGTATAATTAAAAATAGATATGAATTCATTTATAATTTATCATAAATATTGCTATAAATTTATATAAGAAATCATTAAAATATTTTATAGTTAAATATGATTAATTTTTAAAAATTAAGTCAGTTGAAACTTGAAAGCATCAGTTAATTCAAATATCGCACCAAAATTTTTCTCGTCATAATTTGTAATTTTACAAAATAACTTAACTTATTCAAGCATATTTTATTCTTAATTTTATTCAAAGGATATTCGACAATATGAATATTCTTTGAAGTTGACAATATCTAAGATTGTAAGAATGTTCACATTGAGGAATAATTTGGTCAGTTATTCGAAAGAAATTATTTAAATTAGAATAAAATAATTATGGAACCCTGAGAATAACGTATGGCAAAAAAAAAATGTATTTTTTGTGGAATTGAATTTCTTTTTTGCATATATTCTGTATTTTTTTTTTAAAAAAAAATATTTTCTCTATGAAAAGAAAAGCATTGCAATGTGCTTTTTCTTTGAATTGCATGTCATAAATATGACGTCATATTTAATCAGATTTTTTAAAAAAAAAGGCATTTTTGGGGAAACAAATGTTGATGTGGAAAGTCATTTTTTTTTTTTTTTTTTCATTTCAAAATTAATTTTAGGAAAATGTTAGAATTATCATCAATTCAACGTTTAATTTATTATATGCTCAATATCTTATAAATGCTATTTATGCATTTAAAAGCTTTTGAGATTTAGAAAGTACACAATTATCCACATATATTGGCTTTATTTAACATTAAATAACCTTCACTTTTTTTCTTTAAAGTCTTTTGGCTTCCTTACAAGCATACAAAATCACGCAAAATCGAATCCGATTATAAGTAACAAATTATGTAAGAAAGTTGGCGGCTAATTAATTTCCTTTACTGCAGAGTTTATATTTTATAACATTTCCCAAATGATTTCTTAATTTTCTTTTATATTCTTACAAAGCATTATGCATAAATTATTCTAAAATTATCAAATTTTAGTAAATACGTTCTCTGTGGAATGAGAAATATTATTCGCAATCTTTGAAAAACTTTTTAAACTATACGCCTCAGTTGAGTGTTCTTTAATCTGCAACTGGAATTAATTAATAAATTATCCCGAGTTTTCTTTCCTGGAATCCGTGTTAATGTTGTATTTCCCGCATGCTTCAACAGTTAAGGGGTTATATTAAAATTATAAATCATCCTTGCGGCTTTAATTTGTCAGTCATTTCGAATTCGTGAAAGTATGATCAATTCTATTGGATTTCTACTTCTTAAAACTTATGGTATTTTTGTATTTGATTGAATTTTTTCGGATCTCAGTGAAATTACGGGATGATTATAAAATAATTATCGGGCATAAATTTAACAATTTAAAATTATTAAAAACATTAAAATGAATAATACTCCATATAAAGATAAACTTGTAAATTTTCTTTTTAGATAGATACGGCACCGATATGGCGTAGTGGTTCATGGTAGCTGACTTGAGGCTGGCGTTGTTTTCGTTGAGTCATAAGCTCCATCCCTGATGCCAATAAGACTTGCAGTGTTGAGAGATGATACACGATATATCTGATCGAGGTTCCACGTCTTCTCGTGGTGTGGTGTGAAATTTGGAGAAGTAACAGCCAGCTCAAGTGCCGTCCTCGTCACTTGAGGGAGGTTCAAAATTACAAGGTCCGTCGTCAATAGCCATCGTGTTGCATCAGACACACACCCAGTCAGACATTAATAAACAATATTTCCCAATCCCCATCCCTTCAAATAGATACCAATACGTTATATGGTATACCTTCTTTACAAAATAGTTATCCATACGATAATCAAATTCTCTCCAGATTGTTTGTTAACGTAGCCTTTAAAAACAACACGAGAGGACCATTGGCGACGGACCTCGTAATTTTGAGCCTCAGTAAAGTAACTAGAACATTGCCTGATCTGGCACCTCCGTCTTCTGACTTCTATACCATTCCAAAGGAAGGACTTGAAGCCTCAACAAATTTAAAGTGCATCACCCCCGCTACACGGCGGATCTTTAGTGGCATCAGGACTCTATCCTTCAACTTGACGTAACCATACCAACCGCGTGTTCGTGACCACTACCATTTTACGGTTACTCAATTCTCACCAGAGACTGTGGAGCAATTCTTTGCTAACGTTCATAAATGTTGTGGTTATATGGTTTTGGACTCATTTCACTCGGCCGGAAAATTGTCTTGTTATTCTCAGTATCTTTAATATAACTCCAAATAAAAACAATTCAAGCCACGCAATCCTTTGGGCCACTTTAAAAGGGAAAAGTGGTCATCACCATATTAGTGAATTCCTCATTGAGAGATTTCTTCATTGGAATAATGGAAAAAGTTTGCCGAATCAATATTGTGGAGTGCCATTTCATTGGAATATGAAGTTAGCACAATCACATTTATGGTGCTAAAAATCCATAACATATGTATATAACATAAGTTTATAAACTATATCTCTTTCTGGGAGGATGGGAAAAGAGTTCGGCAATGAAGATAGTGGGTACTGACTCTTTATTTGCAAATATTCATATATTTTACTCTTCAAAGGTAGACTTCCTAATTTCAACAACTTCCTCATTTCTTCGTGTATTTACAACCATCCCATTCAGGTGCAACGTAACTGGGAATATTCCGGAAGTATTCTAAGACTTCTCTTCAAATAGAGATATCGAGAAAATTCAAGCATTTTAGGGAATCTTCATTTTGTCTCCAAAGTCGCACAGTTTGTCATCCAGATGGGGGTGGGAGGCATTGCATTACCACTCTCCAACAAAACTTCTGTAATTGCCTATTTCTAATCATAAGAGCAATATTACAAAGAAGTGATATTAAAAGCTCGCAAAAACAAAATAAATATCAGTCGTTGCGGTTTTTTCAATAGAAAAAAAAGTGGAACAATTTTCTGTTTGACAGCTAAGTGAAAAACAATTTCTACCTACATACGCTATAATGAGAAAAACAGTGTACTCTCTCTCTCTCTCTCTGTGTGTATATATATATAGCGGCTTCATTCTTTTACAAAAACAACCAATATTCTAGAATTGGCGAAATCAGTGGTGAATGCTCAAAGGGCTTGATATGTGATATCCATATTTTCTTCCATGTCCTGAAATAAGTGATGAAGATTTCTCATACTCTAAAATACGAAATGTGCGTACCTCCCAGTTATTTTAAAGTATTTAATGCAAAAAGTAAAATGTTCCTTTTCAGTTACTTTAAACGTGGAAATGGGTTCATTCACGATCTCATGATTGATTGATTGATTTCATTAGCGTCTCTCTAAAACAACACGAAGGCTATTGGCGACGCACTTAGTAATTTTTAACCTCGGTCTAGTGACGAGAACAATCCCTGAATCCCTCTCACTCCTAAGTTTCACACTAACGGGAGGACTTTGAGCCACGACAAATTTATCGTGCTTCAGCCCCGGTTGCAAGGCAGGTCTTCAGAGGCATCAAGGCTCGAACTAACAACAGAACGGAAGCTCCTGGACGTGAATCTGCGACTATGACCACTGAGCCACCATGATCTCGTGACTAGCATGCAAAAGTAAAAGCATAGGAAAAAAATATAGTATCTGTTTTTTCTTCCTCCCACATTTTATGAAGTGTAAAGTTTATATTTTTATAGTTGCGTTATTTAAAAAGGATACTTACTTTGTAATCATCCTGTAATTTAAGGGGACTTAGTACCTTTCACCTACATAAATTCGATTTTTCAAATTTGGTTTTAAAAAATAGTGTTGAATGTTAGGAGCATTTTAAAGCAAACCGCGTCCAATTCCGACAGTTATCACGCCCTGTGCAACAAAAAAATGTAAATGTCTAAAGTGGCTTGTTCTATGTAATGCAATGTAAACAAACCTCTTTTTCTCAGTTTGTTATTTTCACACTTTCCCACAGGATTAAAAAAATTGTTTTCAATACAGAGCTTTACAATTTTACATGAGTGTTGTACTTGTAGATTTTTATTCTGTGAACCTCAATTTTGTTAATAGGATGATTAGATTTTATTTTATAACATGATACATGAAAAAAAAGTTACTAAATACAAACTTCATAATTTTTTTAATTTTTCAATTTTTTTTAATGTAAGATAAATTTAAAATTTGAGGTTCACAGAATACGGTCATTATTTAGCTTTAATTTGGTATAAGAATTATGGTTCTAGTGTACATCTTTCAAATGTTATCTTGTGGGTAACGTAAGGTAAGCTAATTTATTTTTTAAGCTTTTGTACGCATATTTCATGTTGTATAAGAAAATATAGTAACTTAATAGCAAAACTTGACCCAATATTGTAAAGTATATACTTTATTACAAAAACTGTCAAAGTTTCATATTGAAATGAGCAAAAATTGTTGATTTATGAAAAATCGAAAAAAGTTTGTCAAAATGTTCTACTTTTGATTTCGAAAGGTATTAAGTCCCCTTAAGAACATTAATATTTTTAATTGTTTTTCCCTTTCAGGTGCATTTTCTTTCTCAGAAAAAAAAATATTATGGTTTCGCTTTGGGATTTTAAAAAATAAAATTCAAAATAGCTTGCGGATCAGAGTCTCAGTACTATACTATAATCTCTATTTATGTAATATTCTCTCTATGTATAATATTCTCTATTTTTTATTTTATTCTCTTTATACATTATATTTTCTATTTATAGTATATTCTCCATCTCTCTTATGGGATTTTATTTTACTTTTCAAATACATTCTATTGAATATACAGGCTTTAAAATATAATAAAATATATTCGAAAGATAGGAAAAGGAAATAACCCATCTTCTCTTTTCAGAAAACATTATCTTATAAATCGGTAAAAAAAAAGTTTAAAATGTAGAGGAAAACCTATCATATACTGTTGCCATGGTATCAGATTAAAAGTAAGAAAAAAATCTGAAAATTGAAGTATTCATTATTTGAAAATAGCACTGATATAATTCATAACAAAGTGTTATTTCAGTGTAATTCATAAAAAATAGATTTCATAAGATAACGAGTATTAACTTCAAATGACTTCTAAAAATCATCTTAAAACCAAACATAAAACATACTTTAGTACAGCTTTGCTTTATCTGTGAAATTTTTATTTTCCGTGGATATCGGTTCTTCAAAGTAATTATATAACTATCCTCCAAAACAAATTACTTATACGTCTAAGAAAAGTATTTTAAGTATTCTTAAATAATAGAAGAAAAATTCACGAGCACACATACATGGAATTTCCTTTTTTCTAACCTTCAAATGCATGGTTATGGAACGTATATCAAGTAATCTAAATTAGAGAAGGTAGCTAAAAATTCCTTACGAAAAAAATAAATTTCAGGGAATCGAAAACCATTCAGTGAGAGCTAGAAGTATATATATTTTTGATAAAATAAGTGAAATTTTTAAATGATGATATAAGATATTTCTTAAAGAATGTCATGAAATGGTAGCTTTACTAATCTCATCATCTATAAATAGTAATGATCATGCAACAATAATAAAATAAGGTATAAATAGTGCCGTAAATTATGTTCAAAGGTGAAATAGATTAACTAATTAATTATACTCGTTTAGTATATTAATCACAATTTCCAAAATAAAATCTTTAAATCTAACATTAAAATAATTTAATTTGTCGCTATATAACTACAATTGAAAACAAGAGGAAATAAAATATTTTTTCTAATTGAAGTATCACAGAAAAAAAAGCCTAAGTTAAATTGCAAACCATTTGGAGCAATTTTTTCGTGATGTTGCTATAACACAAAAGGCATACTTTTGAACAGAAATGAAAATTAAAACTCGAATAAGTTCTTATGAAGCCCTATGTTTATAATACAATTCTAATAAAAGGAGTCTTCTAGACAACTGATTTATATTATTTAAGTTATTTGTTCACATATTTTATATATTTACTTCATTGGAAACAATTCGTTTTTAGATATTTATAATTTAGATTCAAATGAATTATAAGTCATTTATACGTTTTGTAACTTCTGAGAAAAAAGATGTCCTTTCATGCATCAATTTATTTTCTGCTGAATAATACATCTCTTTTTATGTAGAAAATTATTATTTCCTTCTTAAAATTAACAATAACATTATTAAAAAGCTATTTTTCATGTAATAGGATCCATGATTATAGAAAAACATCAAAATTTTGATTTGTTAACTCAATTTTAATCAAAATATCAGAACGAACTTGATATATTTAAACTCTCTTAAATCTTACATAATCCTCTTAGACAAAAATAAACATTATAGCCACCAAAATTCCTTCTGAAAGCAATTTTCAGTCAATAGGAAATAACTATTGCATTTAAAAAAGCTTATATCAAAATGGTTTAACAATTTTTGTACATTAATTTTGATTTTTTTGTTTGGTTTTATCAACGTCGCACTAGAAGCAACACAAGGGCTATTGGCAACGGATCTTGTAATTTTAAACCACGGGCAAGTAACGAGGACGACACCTGAGCAGGCACCCCCTTTCCTAATTTCCACACCATGCCAACGGGAGGTCTCGACAGATTTAACGTTCATCAGCCCCTGCTACACGGTGGATCTTTAGTGGCATCAAAGCTCGAACCTACGACTCAACGGAAACTGTCAAACATGAGTCCACTGTCACATCCACTAGGTTACCACGGTCAGACGTAAATTTCGAATTTTAAAAAAATGCACAAAATGTTAGGTTATTTTAATTTTTAATAGAATGCAGTTAAAGCCAATTTCAATGTTGTACTTGTATCAACACAAGTATACGAGGGTGGTAGAATATGCGTTATATGTTCCAAAAGTACCTGGTTTTGACGATAGGTGGCATAGTTAAATCACGTTGGCTTTAACATTGTGTGCTGCCACTTGTTGGAAACTACCAAAATAACCAAGTTTGGATCATGGGTTTATTTTGATTGCTGCCGCTTCAGGTTGCCATCGTAGATCAGATTTGAATTCATATTTATATACTAAAAACGAAGCAACAATCAAAAACAGCGGGGTTCTTCCTGGAAATATGATTCATGCAAAGGGAAGATGATCTCATTAGCCAAAAAAGTCGTGATAAAAGATTTTTAGGGTTGCGAAGGACATCTTATGGATTTTTTAGAGAAATTAATAGCGATCACTGAAGAATATTACAGTGAGTTATCCCATCAACTTTTTCCATTCCTAATATTCCATTTCCCATTTCCCACTGGCATTTTTTAGTCACTCACTTATGTCACTTCGAAATTATACTACCCAGAGATTTTTAAGTTAAATTTTCTTTTGCACTAACAGAATTATTAAAATGAGTGCTTAGGAGAACGAGTGAATTAGTAAAGTTTACGTATAATAGTTGTCAACGGAGAAACCGTGTTACTTGAAGGTAAACAATCACACTAAACATGCTTTTTTTAACTTGGAGTAATTTTAAAATAATACCCTTATATCAAGGCAATTTCTTTCAATAAATTTTTATCTCATTATAATTATATGCATGAAAACTCTAAATATATCACTAACAGTTAAGCATAATAATATCTCTGCCAAAATTGATTCTCCGTTTTGCTACGGTTAAAATTGAACGAACCATACGCTTTCAAATCCCTTAATATTTAGACGGTATTTGCTTTAAGAAAAGTTAAGAAGAAGCTCTCTGTAAAGCAGCAATCATTTTGAATATTCAACGGAAACCGTGTTGAGTTTCACGGAGTAGACTAAACTTGACGAACTGCCTTCATAAAACTCGGTGTATTGTGCAAAATTGAGTGTTTACTCAGCATCGTAGCCAGAAAAAAGAGGGTCTTTAAAGAAGTGAAGTGTAAAGATGAATATTGAATTTTCTTTTCAAAATCACTGTTGTGAACAGTTTTTGCTCCAGTTAAGAAAAAAAGCACATTTTTTTGCATTAAGTATCGCGTTTTCAATGCTTTCCAAGACTTTTCAAAAAAGATTTAAATTTTGTGGTTTTACATTGCCCTCCATTCCTTTTGTTTCCGTACGTTCTTAAGAACAGAATAAATTTTGTTTCCAATAATTTAAGGAGCTAAATATTTTGACTTGAATGCATAGTTGCTCCTTAAAAAATGTAAATTTCTCTTTACTAAGCATCAGTATTCTTAGAAAATATGAAAATACCAAAGAGGAAACTTCTATATACATCAATATCTTATACAAAAAGAAAATAAATTGTGACATTGTTAAAAATTTCAAAGAAGAAAATAGACTTTACATATACTAAACTATTTAAAAAACATCTCACAAACATCCACCTGCTCATTACTAACAATAAGTAATAGCGTCACATGGTTGAAAAACTTTCAAATGTAGGATAGTTCCACGTGATTCACAGGAAAGTTCTCTCTCTCTCTTTCTTTCGGAATACATCAAATTTTAATTCTCTTAGAATCTCTTGTAAATACAACATTTCTCCTCTTAACAGAACGCAATTTACTCACAAGTATAATTTCGCAATAGCCTCAATTTAAAGTTTAAAAATTCATCAAATGCAAAAATAAGAAATTCGTTATGAATACTGTATAAAACTTCTGAAACATACAGTCACTCACACATACAGCCATGGACAAAAGTATCAGACAGCTTATAGCAGCAAAAGTGTTATTCGAGATCATTTAATTTTCTTATTACAACATTAATATCGAGTTTAAATTAAGCAATTTATATAACCATCGGTTGAATATAAAACACTATCACGAAGCTTATGTAAAATCAGCATTTTCTAGGATGAGTGGTAGTCTGTGCTTGCTGTGCTTTTAGTATATTTATATACACTCAAGATCAGTTAATTTGACCGAAATTCATAAAGCACAAAGATTTTACTTTCGAAAATGAAGAATATTGGTGAATTTAATCAAGTAATACATTTAAAAATACAGTTTTTAATCGAGCAAGGTAAGAGCCAAAATGACCTCTCAAAAGTGGTTCACTGCTTAAGGCTCCCGTCTACGCGGCCATTTTGATTTCGTGGACGTAATGTTAATCCTATGGAATATCTACTATAATTCTCATATCCTTACTAATTAATTATGCTTACTGAATGAAAAAAGTTCATCCGAAATAACAAAAAATACTGAAGGCTTCTGCAGAATTACATTTTTTCCACCGATTTTTGAAAAATATTTTGGAATACTTTTTAAAGGCCTTGAAAACCCACAACAGAATCTTTAAAATAGCAGAAAAAATATTTTCAGAAAACAGAGAGAAAATGTAATTTTGCAGAACCCTTCATTATATTTGCTCTTTCTAGTGAACTTAATTGCATTCAAATAGATTAAATAATAAATATTTGAATAAAGCAGTATCATTGCTATAGGATTAACATTACGTTCACGAAATCAAAATGGCCGATAGAGGGAGCTTCGAGATGTGCAATTCTAAATACTATTATACGTTTAGAAATTTCTGGTTCCCATTTAAATCACAAAAGAATAGGAAGATAAATTATCACTACCCTCACAAAGGACCAAATGTTGAAACAGGGAATGTAAACAGTTCTGTAACACCGCTGAATTACCAGTAGTATACGGCAGTTAATACGATGATTTGTATCATAATAATGCATAACTTTGTAGTATGTAAATTCTGATACTAAATAGGGCATAGCCTTGTAGTATGTAATTGTGAAACGGGTAGTATTTCAAATTATATTAAAAAAAAGAAAAAAATCCTTTATATGATTTATTAAGAAAACAAACAACATTTCTTTACATTTAAAACTCGAATTTATTTTTATGTTCAAATCTATACTTTTGTTTGTTGTTACTATATGTACATGAAACGGATTACTCTTATTTAAAAGTAGTATTAAGCTTTTCGATAATAAAACAATTTAATACACAAACATTAATTCTTTTATTAATATTTATACTTTCTGAAGTGAAACCATTAATAAACTTTCTTAATCAGTATAAATTATTGAGAATCATTCGAGAAAAGGTTAACTGCTATACATTTAACTGTTTTTATTTTTATAATGGATCAATTATGAATTATCCTCGCTTACCAGAAAGTAAAAATTCAATTGCAAAAAGGAATATTGTGACAAAAAGAGAGAAATAAAATACTATTATTGGATTACATTGAAAATTTCTGAGTAGAAAATATTTTTATTTCTTATGTTAATAAGGAAAAAAGTATTCTAAATTCATATTACTTAACACCTGCATTACAAATAGCATCATAAATGAGATAAAAAAAAGTATTCTTCCAAGCGAATTTAAGTTATATAATTGAAATTAAAATTTAATAAGATTGTTAAAATAAATAAAAAAATAATCCTATCAATGTCATAATAAATATTATCTGGAATAACATATCCTAGAGCCAATTTATTATACAATTTTTGTACCATTCTTTCAAATCAAAATTTTGAATAAATAGATAATTGTTGTAAGGTAATGCTCTATTAATTTATTATACTATTTTTAAATACAAGGTTATAGTTTCATTTTAATCGAATTCAATAAATATCTCTTCTGATATTCCAAGACTAACTCCTATTTTAATAATTCAAAAGTCATTTCGACGCATGTGTATAAGACGTGGTAGAAAAATTAAGGGAACAAATACATGTGTTTGTTATTTCTTCCTGATCTTATCAAAAACAAAAATTGTAATCAATGTAATAAATATCTTGTAATTTCAAAGTAATCACGCATTCAATGCTTTCATACTGAAACTTCTCTAAAATAAAATGCTGTCATTAGAAAAAAAGGCAAGATAATCTCAATGCAATTATTTTTTTTTCACAAAGCAGTTGATGAAATCTTATCCATATTTGATATAGCATGCGAGTTGCTATTAATGTAAAATTCGCACAGAGTGTCAAAGTTATTCAAGATGCACAATGAGAGAGTTCGGGTGAGTGAGATACCAGCTTTGGAATCGTTCTCACCCTCATCTGTTCGTAGGTCAAAATTACAAGGTCAATGTTAACATGTGTATAAATAAATTAAAGAAAATCACTAACATATTGCTAAGTGAAGCAAAATTGTGACTTAGTTACTTAGGGCGATCGAAAGTCACTTTACAATTTGAGATGTGAATAACTTTCGCGAAAATTAATGATTTTTTCGTTTCGTTACCAGAACTGAAAATCAAGGATTTGGATTTTAACTGAGAAAAAAATATATAAGTGAGCACAGAGTGACAATCATGTAATGATATACATGAAAATAAGGATTTCTTTGATCTCATACAGTGAGCATATGAGTATCATTTCATTTCAGAAAGCCACTTTCTAGAACTATGGCATTGGCTTTGGTTAAACGTTTAGAGGTAAAATGATGTATCAAAGGTTCCCCCAACTCTTCTTTTACACGATAGATATTTTCCTTGGTAAACTGTGTAAGAAAATTCATGTACAAAATACGTGCGACATATAGTAAATATGGGGATATGTTCCATAACTTTAAAAAATCGTGTAAGATGAAAAATACTAAATATTTTCCTAAAATAATTTACAAAAAAGTAATAATGAAATCCATATTATATATTTATAAAATAAAAAATAATTCATTTTTTATTACAAAGAATTAAAATTAGTGTACTGTAAGAATTCAATCTATAGGTACATACAACATGTAAATACTCAAATTGAAATTAGGACTAAAACTACAAGCCAACAACTATCCTTCCCTACTTGATAACAAGCATTCACGTTTATTACGAACTGGATCAAAAATCACGTTTATTACGAACTGCATCAGTAAATGTGTCATATATGTCTAGCCCAACTTATGGCATTGATTCTAATGAAGTTTCCGTTCTTTATTAAAAGCTCCTGGTTTTTCTTTTGTTACAAAGTCTGTTATTAGCGGCTGTTTTGGTTTCTCAAGCTGCTTATATAATTCTAGATACCCTGCTTCATAAAACTTAAGATTACAATGACATTTTAATGCACGATATATGTCAGGATCATGAGTAAGAAAGTGTTCCATACTTATAGCAAATTTTAAGCCCTCGCTAATTAAATCATCTGTCAATAGCATCAGCTATTGACAGATCATTTACGATTTCGTCATTATCGTCTTCTTTATTATCAGAATCTGTTACAAATTCGATGAAATCGTCCTCATCCAAAGAGCTCTCTAGCATCAATTCTTCAATGTCAGTTGTTTGCATGTTTTTAAAACCTTCACTACCAATTGAATTTGATAGAGTTTCAGTACATACAACTGATTTTTGCACTACGAAACTTCTACTTTTCCTGCATGCTGCAAAATTTTTACCAACAAACATTTTAGGTCGATTGGAGCTACTGTTTGATAACAAACAAAAAAGCAAGTGTAAAACAATCCATAATCGTAAGCCTTCTCCATTCAACACAACAGCCAAATTTCTCTCTTTCACTGAGTCTAAATATATATTTAAGCGTTTGCTTTATGTAGTACATTTTAAATGCTGCTATAATACCCTAATAGAGTGACCGGATCAAAGAGGTGGTATCAGGCGGTTAAAACTGCATTTGAATAATTGGATTTTTTTTTTTTTTTTTTTTTTTTTTGGGGGGGGGGGGTCGAGTCATGTAAAAAAAATAAATATTGGTGCACCGTTTTATTTCAAAATCGCGTAAAAAAAGACAGTATAAGAAAACGAGTCGGGTGTACTTCGAAAAACTGAATGACCCTGCTTGACTCACTCCCAGACTAATCTTGATCGTGAAGGTAGCGCTGCCTTGACTAGGGTAGGTGACTCCAAATAGTGTTTCAAAGGGAAATGAGATCGTAAGAATTTAATTTAGTTACATGAATTTAAATAAATACTAGTCACAATCTATAATTTAACGCCTTGCATTTTCTGTTCAGAGTATATATAAAATAGTTATGTTGGGGTAAAGTTCAACTGTAAAACAAATTTACTAATAGAATGACACCGGTAAAAAAAGGAGTTTTTTAAACATGGGTTTCTTTCAAACTTCGCACTTTGAGTAACATAATTTTTTATACCTTAAAATTTTTGAGCGAATAGGAATATATATAAATATATATATTTATATCTTAATAAAGAGTTGAGAGATGCTTTCCTGAAACGCTCCTCTTATAAAGGAAAGGATGTATTTACAGAGGTGTTTGTTGGTTTCAATATTCAACCGTTCTACGTTGTAAGCAACTAGAATTATGAGTAAAGTTTAATTCTTTAAATAATTAGTTTTAATCAATTATTTTTTATTAATTATAATTAAATAATCGTTTTGTCATCCGAAACAATCTTGTATGGAAAACTTCAGCTAAACTGACCGCTTTAAAATGTGAGAAAAAAGCTTTTAAAGTTTTGAC
Organism: Nephila pilipes; assembly: GCA_019974015.1. Taxonomy (NCBI): domain Eukaryota; kingdom Metazoa; phylum Arthropoda; class Arachnida; order Araneae; family Nephilidae; genus Nephila; species Nephila pilipes. The sequence goes on along the minus strand of BMAW01015190.1, from coordinate 209,752 downwards.
CTAGACATAGTTACAATGTGAGTAGAAGAAACCCCATTAAGAAACCACTGAGCACATTTATATGTCACACAATCATTCGAAATATGACCGCAAATGCATAATATGTAAAGTTATGTGCCACACAGGCGAATAAGTCTTGGCATTGCTGCGATTTTTCTAGTATAGTCACTTGTTTTTGATTCATCACAAGTGTGTAGATCACAAGAATACTTCATTTTTGTTCGACTAAGGTTGGCATTTATTTCATTAACTATTATAAAAGAAGTTATAATATTTATATTTTAAAATAATTTTTTCTTAAACATGGATAGTAAAAACTAGGAGTATTTTAAATCTAATTTTACAAAAGAAATTTTTATTAATATTTATTAAATTAGATTTTTATTAATTTATTTTTGAGTTGAATTAGAAAATATGCAAAAAGTTTTGCTCATGCATGCTTATGGTTTGGAGGGGTGAAACCCATTAAAATTTTTTAACCAGGGATGCTTAGAAGCTCTTAAAAGCTTAAGAACAAATCATGTAAAGGAAGGCATCACTTAATATCCAGGAACATCGACTCAACGTCGTTCTCATGAACCTGGAATTTGTTTTCACGTTCTCATGTTGTCACCGCACCAAATTTTCATTTTCTGGCGGTAACTTAAAGAACATGTTTTCACCATTAATTCTGAAACTTTTGGCTCATTCAAAACCAATATACGGCAGGAAACTCAAGAGATAAAGGATGACATATTGAAAGCTGTGGATAGAGCCTCTGTTTACGGACTGGACAATGGCGCTCGTATGAGGAATACATATATATATATATATATATATATATATATATATATATATATATATATATTATTTCTGAAAACATTAGATAATGTATTCATATAAAACCAAAAGAACTTTTTGTTTCACTCTACAGAAAGCTTATTCCTATGACATGTAAGAAAATTCTTATCTGTAAGGTACAATTACCATATTTATGAGGAATCTGGATTTTAATTACGTACAATAAAAATTCATTTGAACTCCCGTGAGTGAGTGATTTTTATATCAACATTACACTAAAAATCAACTCTAGGGCTGTTGGTAGAATGCCCAAGGGCACGCTGCTTACCCTAAGGGTTTAGAGCTACAAACTGGCCCCCCGAGAGACTCTCACCCCCGCACTCAGCATTTATCGACAAAAGAACATAAAATATTAGATAGTTCGAAATAAAAAGTAAGTAATACTTACAATGTGTTTACAGAGAGGAAAATGCACATGATAGGAATAAAAAAAAAAAACTAACAGTAAGAACTTTCTTGCTGAAATAAGATATATGATAGACTAAATGGCATGATACAAAAATCGTCCAAACTCGTGAGCAAAAATGAAGTCTTAGACAAAATTATTTACATAAATAAAAGTTATTCATTCGTAATTACGCAATAAGGAAAATAGATTTATTAAAAAATGTAATGAGAAATTGAAAAAAGAAAATTTTGGTGTAATTTTACGAGATTTCACAAAACATTGGCGAGCGAGGGCTATTGGAGACAGACCCCATAATTTTGAACCTCAATCAAGTGACAAGGATGTCACTTAAGCTCCCCTCTCTCTTCAAACACTCACACCATGCCAAAAGGGATGTAGTCCATATTTAACTTGAATCAGTATCGATATTTGGTGAGATATTACAGGCATCAGTGCTTTGAACCAGTCGATGAAATTAACGCCAACTGAACTCGATCACGACCACTAGGCTACCTTGAAGTGTGCGTAAATTCAAAATTTATATATTAGATGGAAACTTATATCAAAACTTCTTAGAATAAAGTATATCTTTTATTGAAGGGGTTCATAGGACTCTTAAACTTAAATATTTTCGATTTTGACAAAAAGTTATAGAACCCTTTCTTTTCTGAACGTTAAAATTCCGAAAATTTAATGATCCTTCACTCTTTACCGAGAAAAAAAAACAACTAAACCTTGTATAAGTAATTTTTTACTTATTTTGTTCTATAATAATTATTATTATTTTATTTTTGAACCTATTATTTTTTCTCAAAATAATAGAAATTTTAGTCTTGAGCACAGGATTTTTCAGAAACAATTTACGAATTAGTTTGATATTTTATACACATATTTGAAACAAGTTTTTTTATGACTTACACATGAAAATTTGTAGAAAAATTATTAACAGAAAAAATTTGGTATGAAATTTATATAAGTTTTTTACTTCATATTTTCATAATTTTTTAAATAATTGTATTAAAAATTATTTTTGTTCTAACATGTTTAAAAAAGTATATGAAACTTCAAAACTGAGCATTTTTATTCTATGAAATAATATTTTTTTTTGAAAATTTTGATTAGTGTTGCACTTCTGAAGCTTGCACGTAGTTAAAATATTAAGTTTTGTAATTTTGAAAAAGGGCCGACTTTTTGCATTTCTTTATAACATTTTAAGATATTTTTTTTTTACAAAATACTTAAAAAATGCGAAAATCGAAGTATATATGCATGAATATTATATAGTTTCTCCCTCTGTCTCTCTGCATTGTTTCATTGGTAAATTATATTAGTATAAAAAGGAAATTTATTCGCATTAACCTGATAATAAATAGAGTCCTGCGAACATTTAATTTGACAAAGACTCGAGATTTTCCACTTGAGATGTAAGACAACAGAAAATTTAAACTTGAGATAAATTGAATAATTGACTTATTATTGAAAAATTATGGAAAACTACACATTACGGGAAGATTAAAATTATCTCAAATTAATAGTCATCGCATTTACAATCAAAAAAGCTTAGTAGCTACATGAAAGGATGATGATAGTCAATAATGTACACATTGCAATTCAAATCATTTTCGGGTTCGATTACTTTCAAAACGCTGGATAGTGCTAAATAAGAAAACTCAGTTCATTTCAGTGTTTTGAATGTCTACAGAGACAATTGTGGGGAAGGGAAAATTTCTCTTTGAAAGGGAATTGGAATGTTTGGTTGATTTTATTAACGTCCCACACGAAGCAACACTCATAAAGAAATGGAATAAAAACTATACTTACGAAATGAAGAAAAAAAAAGAAAAAGAATATATCCCATAACTAAAGATGAAAACACCACAATAACATTACGAGAATTATTGCTACTCTTTCATTTGACTTACATTTTTTATTTATATTTCTAAGTATGTATGTTTAGATTTTTCTACCCTTAGGATCTCAATAAAGTTTTTATTTAAACAATACATTGCCATTTTATAATAATAGATCACGATTCCAGAGATTTTATTTTATGTCTATGAAAAAGCCTTGTTGAACACCCAACGTATTAAAGTATAGCTTAAAAGGACAACAAGAACCAATTTATATATATCGAGCAAACGAAGCAATAAAGTAGCATCAATAGATATATAAGATAAGAGCATTTTCTGGTTATGTGCGTGTGAGAACATAAATGCATCATAACTGTTTCAGGAAAAAGAAGTCGAATGTATCTACAATTTTTACCAAGAATACAGATAAAAAAAAAATTTTTTTCCTAAGACAGTAGCCATCGTTGATTGACATTAATAATGAATTCCATATAAAAGTGTAGATTTTGGAGAAATTATTAATTTGTGATATTCGTTATTTAGACGTATATATTTATATGCAAATACATTTATTTCGGTTCTATTGTGGTAGAAGTTTTGCCAGCTTTTCTCCCTCAGCTTTAATTTTGCAGTTATGTAGTTAGGAATTATTTTAGATTTTAGTGTAAAAATCTTTATATTTTTTGGATTACCAGCTTCTTAATAGCGTAATAAGAAAATAAGAACCTATAACCATCAAAATGCTTCTTTGTCATCCAACTACTTAAAAAGTTAACAGGTGTTTGATGGTTTTATTACATTATGTCATGGACTCATAAAATTGGTGAAAGTATGATATTTACAAAACAATTTGAATTAAATAATGAAATATTACAAAATCGATGTATATCTATATTAATTTCATGTTCATAAAAACAACAAAAGAACATACTAGGAAACTATTTAATATTCGCCTTTTAAGGAATATCATTACCTGAAAAGATCTTTGAGTTTCTTTTATTGCTTATGCCAAAATAAGCTTAAGACCATATACTTATTTACAGTTTTCGGTACTTTTCCATTTTGCCAGAGCAAGCGATAAAGTCGCCAAAAATTGATACAACCGATGCCAACGGAATATGTATTTACTGTGTGTTATCACCAATAAAGTCTGCTTGGCGATATTTGTGCGAGATTGAGAAATGGAAAAATATTAAGTTTTCATAGTGAATTCGTAAAAAATCCAAGAATAACACAGTTTTTAGAGTATTTTGTAAATATATTCCACAATTTGAGGAATATAAAAATACTTAGGATTCAAAATCTAAGTTTTCTATAAGCCATCTATTTCTATAAACTATCTGAGCATCAATACCTTCCTGTTTCTTTTTCCAACATCTGCTGTATTGTTTGGTCAAAAATAAAAATTATAAAATATTGGGAGACCTTTAAAATTTTTATTTTTAAGATTTATTTAAATAATGCTCTTCAGCGAAATAACACGAAAAAGAAACACTCTTTCCCTAATTTCATTGGACTTCAATACTACAGGTTCAACTACACTATTTAATTCAAGTATATAAAAGATATATTCAGTGTAACAAAATATAATAAAGATCATAACCGATAAAAAATTTGTAGAAGACATGTTCAGGCATAAGCAAATTCATGGAATATTTAAAAAGGAATGGAAAGAAAAGTAATATAAAAAATACGATGTGTTATTTTTCCATATCGATATCAAAAGGATTCGGCTGTCCCCCCCAAAAAAAATATGCTACGGATGTAACAATTCTATGAAAAAATGGTTTGAAGATCTTAAGAAAAAATGTCAATCCATATAAATTATTTTTTAAAACTGTGTATAACGAATATAAATTTGGATATTTGTGGGATTCCTTTTTCCTTAAAATCAAAATATTTCATCCGTCAACAAGTAAGTAAGAATAGGATTTTTGATATGCATTTTATATTTTATATTTATATTTTAAAATAATATTTTTTTTAAAAAATGAAGATTTTGCCGAAAATGTCGATTATTGAAGTTTTATGAATGTGTAAAGTAAATTATAAAAAATTCTCTTATAGAATATTTTTAAAATAAGGTAAATTTTTGGTAAAATAGTTTTTACAATCTTCATTTTTTTTTTTTTTTTTTTTTTTTTAAAATATGTTATTCTATGGTTTGATATATATTTATCCACCTCATAATGAAAAAAACAAAGTATGGAGAGGTAATAAAAAATCGTAACCTCAAGGGTATTTCACTAGCAAATTTGAATGTTTGCTTAAGCTAAATGAAAAAAGTGTCAATGAAAAGAAATCAGAAATTACTTTTTTTCACAGCTTTTTGTCTTATAGCTGTTTACTATCAATTCATTAAAAAAATAAGCGAGGCACTGAAATATCCATTTACATAAAATAATTTCTGCTTAAAATGTTTGTAGAGTTGATTAAGACTATACACAGGCACTACTTTATTAAAGAATAATTCTGAGCAATTTTAATGTTGTCACTTACACAATAAATAATAAAAGGATTTGTAATACACACACACACTCACACACACACACATATATATATATATATATATATATATATGTGTGTGTGTGTGTGTGTGTGTGTGTGTGTGTGTGTAAATGTTGAAATAGATCTCCAAGAGAATCTTATCTGTTGAGAAAAAAAAATTAAAAAAAAAAGATTCAATACAATATTCAGAATTTAAAAATACCAATAAACAGTACCAGGGAAACGAAAAAATTTAATTCATAAAAAAATTTACCATTTGTATTTATGAGTTCTGAAATAAATTTTTTACGATATTGAAGCTGTCTTTCAATGTCTCTTCTGTGTTTTTAATTACTTTTGTAAATAATATTGCAGTCTTAATTCGTATTTATTACATATCTAGTTTTAGACAACCTTAAATTTTAAATTAAGTTTAGGTGTTTGTATTATTGCTTATTTTAGAGTTTTTGATTCCTTCTGGTATGATGCAATGTATTATTTCTTGTATATATAAACTTATTGCTAGAACAGTAGAGCGTCACTGAACATTATTAGACTGAAAATTTACCCATAATTGAAACGATTCAGTTTTTATACACGACAGATATTTGAGAAACATCAAATTTGCATACCAAAGAAAGATCTAGAATAATCCAGATGTTAGAAAAAGATTAGGGGAAAGATAAAAAATATCGTTTTTGATAGCCTCATAATAAGCATTGCCTTAGGAAATATTTTGCAAAAATCCATGCTTTGTTTTTGATGAAACTTTACTAAAGTTTAAGCAATAAGACACACATTGAATGTAATCTAAATAACATTAATAGTTCTAGAATACACACACATGCACAGTTCTGAAGAATTTATATAAATTGGCCCACAAAGCCAGAAAGACAGTGTCTCCGAGGCCTCCCTGCCTAAGTTTATTCTAAAAATTTGAATTTCTATTTTTGTGTCGCAATTTAGCTCTTTATTACAATTAAAAGGCACATTGCACCCATTCGAATAATGATTAAACTTGATTATATATTTGAAGGTGAATTTAGGAAATATTAATTTTTATTAGCAGTCTGAGACAATCTTTAATCACATTCTTTTAAATTATATATTACCAGCATAAATGTGCAATGAATATTATGTATGTTAGGTTCAAAGATTGAAACTGTATCAAAATCAGAAAAGATTTCGGAAAGAAACATTTCATAGGTGCGATTTAAGACTATGAAAACTAATTGCTTACAATTTTATTTATTTAAATATTTTTTGTAAATCGACATGTTAGGCAAGGCATTATTTTTGTTACGTGCTAAAATCAATTTAACCTCAAATATTATTTTAAAATGTGTTTTAAGACAGATTTAACTTATCTTAAGAATGAATAGTTTGCTAAGAAATAAAAAATATTAATCAAATTAATACGGGATATATCATTCTTATTGGTATAACAAATCACAACAGACGCATCGAATCTTCAATATTTAAAAATCGGTTTGTTTTTGTTAGCTTGGAAAAGAATTACATATTTAGTTTGATAAAATGTATTAATTGCATTTGATAACATTTCTTTTGTTCTAATCTCATTTTATTTACAATTTTAAAAAATTCAATTTTACTTGTGTGAGTGTACTTGCTTGTAAACTTAACTCCCTTAAGAAATAATAATTAAATTTCATTTCGAACCAGATTCCAAGAATAAAACGAGTTGTATATAAATAAAAATGTTAAAGAAAACAAGTATCTTCTAAAAATAGAGCAGGCTGATTTCTCTCCCCCTCCCCACCGATAAGGTAAACAAGAAAAAGAATATCATATACTAAACAAGCAAACAAAAAAAACGTGTAATCTTTTCTCAGTGAGTTAATTTTAGAAACTCCAAAGTAATCCGACATAATTGCATAACATGATTGATGAAAGAGGCGTGCGACAAGATTTGCTTTCATAAGCTATCTTATATCATCCTCATTCCATTCTTTTCTTCTCTTAAAAGTATGACGCTTGATTGAAAAGTATCGCCTCTCTGACCATAACTTCTTTATTTGTAGCTAGATTTTCAGAATTCTTACTGTACCTTAAAGCTACATGTCTCGTGCATGTATAACAGTTGTTAACATTTTTCCTAGACGTCCTTTTTGTAATGAAAATTGATGCAGATGGTAACCAGAAGTAAGAATTCACAGTAGCAGAAATAAGAATTCACAGAACTCAACCTGCAGGTTGAAGTTGAAGCAGTGAGACGTCATCGTCCCCGGCATTATGACTTTCACCTCCTCCCAAAGATAAAAGAACACCTAGAGAGGCATCATTTTCAATAAGAGGATTAAGTAAAAGTTGCCACTTAAATCTGGAATCGACATCAACCACCGGAATGCCTTTACGACGGGTTTTCTGAATTAGTCCCGCATTGGCGTATGTGTATGAAAGGGATAAAGATATGTTCAAAAGTGAACAATGCGCTTTATAATTAAAATACGTTACACATTTTTTCATATACTTCATAGAAATTACAGAATGCTTTCAAATAGAACACGAATTAGGAAAATCAGGTAACTAATAAAATTGTACAGTATTACTTTTCCTTTAAGCCACGAACCCATGGTTATTACTAAAACCCGTGGCTGCATCGTACGAGGGAGAAACGACAGAATTTTCAATCGCTAAATTGTGGATAGAAAAAATATGAATTAATACAAAGATGTGAAACACAAAAATTGTGTTAAGAATGAGAAAAGCGATATTAGGAATAATAATGGGGGAAATGAAAAATAATTGGATAAATCTTTGTAGTATTGCTTAATGTTCCCTTTATTATTGTTATGGTTTCCCTGTTTCGAAGACGCTCATGAGTATGACCCCCTTCACATCCCAGCCCACATCATCATCCTGCAGGTTGAAGCCCTATTTATAGTAGATTCACCTATTATTTTGATTGTTGCTTGTTTTCCAGAATATAATAATGTATCCAGGTTTCACTAATCATGACCACTCGACGGCAATAATTGAACGCGGTAGCAATAAAAATTAGCCAATGAATATCAAATTTGTTTTGTTGCCGTTTAAAAGATGTTAGCACACAATGGTAATATCAATTTACCTTGACCCCTTCTCGTGCCGTGTTACTCGGCTAAATCCGGGCCTAAGCGGTGGGAGACGACGCGCACTAAACAAGCCAGAATGATTCTCGATAACATTTGCAATACGAGCCGAAATATAAATACCTGTGATATAATCATTTACTTTACTCGATACAGCTCTTGTTGATATAAACAATAATTTAATTATTTTTCCTTTATATATTATAAAAATAGATGCCAAATAATAGTTCTGAAACCACATTTCATAAATAAACAAACAAAACTTTAATAGGAATTACAGTCTTCTGAGCGTCTTCAAATGTGCTTTTGTCATAAGGAACGTTATTATAATTATAAATAAGGGTATTTATATAAATTATTAAAAAATAATCTACATAATCAAATAATTCAATTATAAGCAATGCTCAGTTTGAGTAATTATCCGGTTGAAAAATATTTACACACACAATTCTAAAAATTAAACCCTTACCGTATTTTAACGAGACCGACTCGTGATGTTTACGTTTGGCCCAATTTTCATTCCATGAGTCCGACTCGAGCCGTTCCCGTTCGAGCCAAAATCTTCATCACGAGTCTGGAAGTGCTTAACAGCACTTTATGTCATTAAAAATGAATAATTTTTGAACTATCCTTATATTTTAAATAATTGTTGGAAAGGTGTTCGAATGGCTTGAAACCCACCCTTACGTTACTGGCCCTGAATATAGTTTATGTCCTATAAAAATGCAATGTGTTTTATACAGTGGTTATAATACAACTTATGCATTATTTTGTAATATTTCACACTTTCTTCCAGAAAGTTCTTTAATACTCATGTATACAGTATCAAATTGATGAACTAATGAATTGCAAAGGTCGCATAAAATATTTATTGTATTATATCATATTAAATAAATTGAAATTAAGTCAATGACTTTACTATGTATTATACATATTATATTATGACATTTAATAAAATTAAATCTAGAATTGCATTTCTTTATCCTTTATAAATTATGGATTTAATTCAGTTTCAGTTACAAATCTGGTATAACTTACTATCTCAGAAGATTCATTTCTCTCAGAATAAGAGAACAGAGTATTCATAAAAACGTATACGAAGGGCTGTGGCATAATCCTATTATCCAACTCGTCTATCATCATAAATATTATTCTAATCACAAATTTAAATTTCAACTTAAGTCCAAGCACATACACAGTAATTAAATTAGTCAAAAGTGAACATCTCAGGAATATAGTAAATTACTATTCAAAAATAGTGTTAATTATTTCTCTAACAAGGGAAATGCTCTCTATCAGTTTAAAGTCCCTTGCGCTAGTCTTACAAAACAAATTAAAGAATACTATCAAATAATTATATGCCAAGAAAATAGTTTAACGTACGTGCAAACCTTTAAAAAATACTTAACCACATATGTGTTTTGAAACCAATGATAATTTTTAGGTTGCATTGTCATTACGTTTGGAAGAAGAAATTTAATTCATAAAGGTCAAATGATAAGTTTTTAAAATAGTTTTTTTTAGTTTCATGATTGAGAGAGAAAGATAAGTTTTGAGATGCTAGTATTAATCGAGTATTTTGAAATATATGTTTATCGAGAATTCATTATGCTCCTCAATTTGTCATATTTGCAGATGATTTTTTTTTCAAAACGCAGCTAAGATTATAAAAAAGAAGTAAGTCTTTAAAAAAGTAATCGATTTAATAATTAAAATATATATTACTTCTCTTACACAAAAATTTCCCCTATAAATAAACAAAAATAAAAAAAATTGAAATATTTTCCGTCTAAGATGATAAATCAATAAAAAATGAAAGACTAGCTCAGCAATAAACCACTTCTACCGCCTGATTTAAAATCGCTATCTTAAGATTCCCATCTTTCGGTTGGTATATTGTCTACTTAAGTGGAGATTACATTTAAGACTGAAATATTCCATCTTCCACTGCGATGATCCTTTCGCTCTCACAAAAGTTTTCAAATTAAATTCTTTTATTCATTTTATTTCTCATTCGAAGAAAACGTTGTCACTTTAACTGGAGTACTAGAATCTTTTTTTTAAACTTCGGTCGCATATATTGTACAATCAGGAAATATCAAAGGATCAACTCGTAACAAAAATGCATCATATAATTTAAAGACGTGGGATGAAATTTTTATTGAAATCATTGTTATATTTCTATATATTTAAGACACTTGAGTATAAAATTATTATGAAACAACAATACACTTATGGAGGGGAGAGAGGACAGGATTAACCACCTATAAGTCAAAACTCCAATAATCAATGAAATTTATGATTTGTTGGTGCTTACGGCTCCTGATTACCGACCTTTATGAATTCGTGAATGCATCGTATACAAAAAAAGTTCATCCTAAAGAGCAAAAAAAATAATGAAGGTTTCTGGGAAATTATTTTTTCCTATGAGTATTGGAATTATTTTAGAATACTTTTAAAGACCCCAAAACCTACAAACGAATTATTAAAATAGGGGTATAAAAATATAAGGTTGAGTGAAACGTTTTCTGCCAAAGAGTGAACATCTATCCTATCAGCTGTCATATCTGTGGTTGCCAGTCTTTTCACAAACTGGTTTTGCATTCGAAGGCTTTAAAGTGGAACTACACGAATGTGCAATTTGTTTGTTAAAAATTTAATATCTTGGGCGTCAAAAATGTGTATAAAGTGGAACCGTCAATTCAACAGATCAGAATGATCTAAAATTAAATATGATTCTATCGAATAAATAAGTGTATTTTCTTACCTTTCTATATCATCATTTTGTATACTTTTATTTTGTATTACGAAGTATATATTCTTAATTTGTAATTGAATGTTGTATTTTATATGAATTGATTGCGCTAAAATTTCACACTTTTTATTTTCTAACATTAAAATGCGAACTGCATCTCTCGGATGTTTCGTGCCCGATGGAGGAGAATTCGTGTCACGAAGGAGAATTCACGTCATCTGACGTGGAGGAGAATTCACGTCATCTGACGTGGAAGAGAATTCACGTCAGATGTAGTATTAACGTTTGCAAAAACAATAATAATTAATCCTCTAAAACGTTTAAATCTAACTTTACAGCTGGCTACCTCACGAATTGATTGCTGAAGGAAAATGACCTGTTTGGTCCTAAAGTAAGGGAAAGAGAAAATTCTGGGCTGAAAACTGTGACCTGTGATGAAAGCTGGGCTCCAGTTATTGACAGTCCATTCGCTTTGATACTATCAACTTCTATGAAATATCAAAGATCATTCATGCCGGGAAAATCCACGGTGGAAAAACTTCTACCATACGGCGTCGGCTCTAAGTCTCTATAAGTTTTGTGGACACATAAATAACTCTCAGGCACTGTTCAAAAATTTCACACTTTTTATAGCTCATCTACTTCCATATGTCAGTTACCATAACCCCTCTTTATATCTGCTATCTTTCTCAGTTGCTTTTACATGGCTTGATTATATCTATTCATTATATTTCTAAAGTTTACCTAATTGATGTAACCACGTTTCATTTGATTGGATAGGAGATGGAAACTTAAATAAAAAGTCAGAAAGAAACCTCAAAGATGTTAAGTAAGGGAAGTTTCACAAATAACACATGCTAAAACTATGTTACAATACTTTCCATTCTCTTCAGGCTTGGCACCATTAGATAACGGTTTTTTTACCCGAAGTTGATATTTAATTATTAAGGACAATGATTTGATGATATTAATACGATTTAGGACAAGTTATGAGAGAATAACGAATAGTTTTTTTTTCCAGCAGAAGAAATTCAATAAGATCTAGAGAGGTTGGAAGAACACAATGACTAAAATATACCTTTATAAAGGTAAATTGTTAAATCAGTAATAGATAACAAAAATGTATTTACTGTACTTTATTCTTCATTTAAGAACTTAGTCCTCATAGACCTTTTAGCTACATTAAGCACAGTCTTTCTCTCTCACTGTATATACATGCACACACACATATATATATATGACCCTTTAGCTCAAATTTACATATTCTGACGGTAGTTAAAGAAGCACCATAAACCTAATAAAATAATTTAGTTTGATTCTTGAAAATCAAAGAATTAAAAATAGTTTTAACATCAGTTAGTCAATTTGTTTAGTTGTTCTCTACGATAAACATTGTTTTAAATAAAGTTATTTGTAATTAATTCCAGTGTAGGCAGGAACATTTCTTTGCCGACCAACACAATAATATGTTACGAGATTTGCTACAAATTTTTGATAAAAAAAATTAATTCCTTAATATACAAGTATTTAATAGTATCAATAAAATTCATCTGAAAAGGTGTATTTTTGCATATTTTCATTGACCATTATGTATCCGGGAAGAAAAATCCAAATGTTATTCGAAATAGGTACAAATTACGCCGATTTCATAAACAGCCATGTTACTGTTATATTTACTTCGAGAACTTCAAGCTATTTCTTTTTTCATTCATATTCCAGCTTAACATGGTTTTAGAGAAAAATGCGCCAAACAACTTCAATATTGTAAAAAAATGTATTTCAGAGCTTGTAAATATAAATGGTAATTTTTTTTTTACAAAATGAGATTTTTTTTATTTCCCAGGTTATGATTATTTTTTGAATAAATAATTAAATATTAAATAACGAAACATTAACTTCTTGGTCTTTTTTATTTCTGAATATTGTATTGGATCTTTTTTTAATTGTTTTTCTCTGCAGATAAGATTCTCATTTTGGATGTCTATTTCAACATTTAACAATATTTTCAACCTTAATGTAATTTTTTTCCTCAAATTATCATTGAAATCCTTGACTATTGATTTTTATATCTTTTGTTTCATGAGTTTAAATAATAACTCAACTGTGTGGATTTAGAATCTATTCCTTCCTGATTTTAATATACGTCTTCTTGTTTCTATTAGGGTGAATATTCATCATTTGCTGGGAATTAATATTGCGACCTTTATGTTTATTATATTTAAAATCTATATGCTGTAACCAGCTTCTGTTGTATTATAACACATGTATTACTTTAAATTATTCGGTTAATAAACATATTATTTATTTCTTATTGATTCTATTTATCATTCTTAGTTCCTTTGATTTTTTGGACTCCATTTTTTTCTCAAGAAGATTTGGTACTCTTCCATTTAAAGGGACCGTAAACAAATTGCCAAATCACGTTGCTCTAATTCACCTTTCTCCCGACGCAGAAATACTGCTGTTGCCAATGATATCGCTCCCGTTTGGTGAAAAAAAAATTACCATTGCCAACGGCCCCCTTTAACGGAAAAGTTCCGAAGATTTTATGTACCTCTCGAAATCATTTTGAGAAACTTTTCACCTGACTTATATCGATTCCGTGTTTTGTTCTTACCTATTTTGATGCGCCTTCTTCCTTCATTTGAAAACTTTTAGTACGATTTTTAAATTCTTGAATTTCTGCAATGATTTTAAATAATGAACATTTTATATAACTATTTATAATTTCATAATTAAAACACATCTGTGTATTGTTTTCTTACTATTTTATGACTCAGTATCTCAATTTGTAACTGACAGACCCATTTGATTTCAAAATTTGTACTGTAAAATAATAATTTTTTTAATTATTATAAACATTATTCTTTCAATTATAAACTATGTTGTTATAATGACAACTTATATTTTAACTATAATCAATAAAGAAGAATTGTTGATGCACAACTCATAATTATATGTACATATAAATTTTACAAAAATATTCTGATAGTGGAGAAATTTTGTAATTTTTATCAAAGTCAAAAAAAAAAATCTCTTGTTATTCAATACTCTTAATATCTATTTTATATTTGTAATGAATGTATTTTAGCACCATGTAAAATTGAAATTTTTTTACATGAAGTTATCCTCACTGATATAGTAAAAATGTTTTTATTTTGTAAAATAAGTTACATTTTTTTCAGTGAAGTATCATAATTTCATTAAGCTTTGCAGGATATGTATTTAAAATAACTACAGTAATTAAAATTACTTCAATCCATTGTCTGTCACCTAAACTAAGTAATTGAAGTTTTTCAAACAAATTTCTATTAATTTAACATAACTCTTACTTAAATTTTTGCAAAGTCTTATTTCGTTTCAGAACATCTAGTTATTTTTAGTAAATTTGTTTATTCCAGAGCTTTCGCGATCCTCCCAAACAAAAATTAACATTTATAGAAACAGCTCCTAACATTCCTTATATTTTTGCTTAATAATAGCTATGATTCTTAAACATAGTTATATTTGTGCAGATGTTATTCTGAGGAAGATGAATTGAGGTGTATGGTGCAAGAACCATGTAACGCTAGAATTACAAATTATTGAAGAGAGAGAAAGGAAATTAAGTTCACATCAGATGATATCTAATTTAAGAAGCCAGGTCAGTTTTTGCCCATAATTTGCAATAATGGAGAAAATGAATGCTACATTTGTGCCCACGTTTTGAACTTATCGAAAAATCTTTATTAATAAGATAAATGAAATGTAAATTTTTTGAAGAATTTGGGCTTTTTTGACAATGGAATATCATATTGTTCATTTACAAAAGCATGTTATTTATTTCAATTTTTCCCAACAATATTTGAAAGGAATTCAAAAGAAAATATTATACAAAATTTAACTATATCAAACAGAATTGATGAGTATCATTTTATATGCTCTTTGCATTATAAAATAAGAAGTCAACGAAATTAAAATTCAGAATATGTTTTGAAAAATATTTGTATAAGTTCTCTAATTTTTCCGGAAATTTAATAAATACCGTTTTTTTGTTTGCATTTTTATTAAGATACAGAAATATCTTGACTTAAAACTACTTACGATTTCATCATTAAAAACAGAACTCAAAACCTTTCGAAATACGAACGCATTTGCACAAACTTCAATTACTTTAACAAGAAAGAAACTCAAAGGAAAGTCTTAAACCTTACTTCCCCGAGTCAGGCGTTACACAATTCTTTGATTAAAACATACCCTTGGTTGTTAAGACTCCAAAAAAGAACTTCCAGAACTTCATTTTAATGTTTAATTGACATTAATTCTTTCATTGGATAATCATCTTTCGTAAATATATCTGATCTTACTTTTAATTATGTCTGTTCACATACCACACCCGATATATCAAATAACACATTAACGAATATTAAAAAAAGCACTTCAACGTGGTCTTTTATCCAATATAAGTCAAATGATCTTCACACTTAATAAGAAAATTTATTTTAATCTCTAATGAAATATAACGATGGGGCAAATTGAAAAAAATATATATATTAAATTGAAGTGTTAAAATTACAGAAGCATATTTGTTGTGTTAATTGAGGACCAGACGCGTATTAATTTTGCTGATAGTGACCTAGATTGAAAATGACTTTCACATTTGAGAAATTAAGTGTGTATACATTTATTTATTTTATCTACCCAACGAAAGTAAATTAAAAGGTCTCTGCTTCTCCCCTTATTAGGAAAACACCAAAGTTTACAGACAACCTGTACTTCAATACATTTGTTGCCTCTATGCTTGTATGAGGGAACATGTGTTTGATACATTAACTTCACTAAGATTGTAATTAATAGTATAATTAAATTCGTAGAAAAAGATATCAGAGAAAAATTAACGAAAATACAATGCGATATTATAAAGATAAGATTATCTTTGATTATCTTATAAGAATTATTAGTCACCCAAGGAGTTATTGTTTTCTATACCATATAAATGTCGTATCTGACTACTTTTTAAATATTTACCTTGTTTTTGCGTATAATTTTGATGTCTGCTTTCACCAGTGACGAATTTAATTTTCAAAAATACGTCATAGTAAATTTCCCCCTGATTTTTTTTATTGTATTGAAATAAAATATTTGCAATACATGTCTGCATTCACCACTAATAAACTCAATTTTCAAAAATATGTCGTAATGAATTTCCCCCAATTTTTTTATTGGACTGAAGTGAAACAAATATAAAAATTATGTATCTTATTTATTTACCAATTGATGTATTACCTTAAATCATACGTAAATTGGTATCAAGGTATGACTGAAAAGAAGTAACATTATTCAGAATTTTAAGCTGTAAGCCAGCTTTTTATAACTTCAAGAATTTCAAACTATGTCTTTTTAGTTCGCCTTCTTTCTTGGAATGTTTTGGGGTCAAATGATTTTAATATTGATTTACTATTATTAGCCACATAAGGGACTATTGTTTTAGGTGGACCACTTTCGGCGTACCAGATCACTTTTCATTTTTTTACAACTTGCTTCAATTTTAATTACATTTATCTTAAATATATTCAATTTACTAATTTATCGTCTCCTTTAATTCTTATATTTAATTGAGTAATTCAATAATAATTATAAAAAAGTTTATTTTGGCAGGCTAAACCTGTTCTTTGCAAAACTTTGCATCAAACGTTTGATATTTATTTATTTTCTTGAATAAGTTTTTCCTTGTCTCTTGATAAATTATCTGATGAAAAAAGTTTTTCAAAATACTTCATCGATACATTTTTCTTAAGTATTTCAGAAATGGTTCCTGAAATGTATTTTATTTAATTCCGTTGCAGCTGTAAACTACTTTTATTGTGCTTTAGGAGTCAAATATATATCGTCATGATATCATGCAAATTTATTTCTGCAGTGACAGAAAATATGTCTAAAAAGATCATGATTTAAAATTACGTTTTTAAAAAGGCTATTCCTTTTCCTTTGAGTTAAATAAGCAATTTTACAACTTATGATGCAACAAAATTGCCACTTAGTAGTATCTACATTACTACTGATATTTAGATTGTAACTTTTTTTTTCTTAACAGTTTGTTTTGCTTGGTTTATAGCAAACTTAGCGTCTCCTGAATTTGGCTTAGTATCTCTCATATACTATTGATAACGAATCTAGTTATAATATTTTCAACAATAATCAAGAATATTATCATTACTTATTCTGTACTGTAAGAATTTGTTCACTAAACATAAGAATATTTCTTATGCATTTAAATGTCTTGTGTTTTTGTTATATGAAGTATTGGTACCTAAAATTAAATGTACTAAATTATTAAGCATTTATCTTTTTCCCATAAAAAGAGATGTGCAATTTCGGCAAATTCTAAAATGTTGAAAAAATTTTTGAGTATTTTGTAACAAATGGACAAATTTCCCACCACTGAATATTAGATTTTGCAACGTGCATTTTTACATTTATCTGTTTAAATAATGAAATATCTTTTTATGCTGTATTTTCTTTCAAAGATTGAAGCTTTTAAGATCTTAAATGTTTTTAAATTTGAAAATATATTCTCAAATTTGTGCTTAGAATTTAATTTGTGACCACTTTACTCAGCTGCGTGTCGTGGGTTATTGTATTCTAGTCCTGTTTCGTGGCCTTTCCATTCATGGGCTTAAGTTTCAACACTATAACATCTGGATGACTATGTCTTGTAGTCCTGGTTCTTTTCAAATATATCCTCAGTCAGCTAGATCGCCATATCTACCCATAAAATCTTATTTGGGTCTGAGGAACAAGTCCCTTTGACAGTTCCAAAATCAATTAGAGTGCATAGATGGATCAAATCCACAAATAGAAAGTTATATTCTAGTAAGGGAATTTCTCTTCTTTTACAAAAACTCTGGATTATAAGTTGCGACCGCGTTACTCATGTTAGCTTAAACTACTTCTAGTGGTCATGGTCGCGGACTGTCTCGCGACCGCGGACTGTCGCGGTCGTTGTTTCTGTCGAGTGTGAAGTTAGAATGCTGAAGTCATTAAGGACCCGTCTCGAAGCGGGGCTGATGCATGTTAATTTTTTCAAGGCTGAAAGTCCTACCAAAGGCGTGGTTTGAATGAATGGAGATGAAGGTGTCAGTTCAGGTGCAGTCCTTGACTCTTCACCAAGGTAGAAAAATTACGAGGTCCATCTCCAATAGCTCTCATGTTGTTTCTCAATGCGATGTTAATAAACAATCAATTAATTAATCATTTGTGGTGTGATCTAGAGCTCCAGTTATTCAATCATGAACATTTAAACTTTCATTGACTTAATGTCGTACCATGAAACCTTCTTATTATACTTAACTGAATTTAAAATTAAAAACTTTCCTAATTGTCTTCGTGTTACTATTTGAGACTCAGTCCTTTTTTTCTTCGATTGTCTGTATACAGTAAATTTCTTTGTTACAAAACCCAATAAAATCAAAGAGAAATGGCTGATTAAAGTGTAATAAATTATAAGAATTCTATACATACAGATTCACAGAATCAATCGATATGGGATATCTTATACTGACTCTACACAAGTTTTTATCGTTGAACTTTAGGCTGCATAAGAGCTAATTTGATCATTTTATTTATTCAAAATCAAACTGCTGTCTAGCAGAGTTCTATTTCGGAGCCCAAATGAAATTTTATAATTCTTAATGGTAAGTGAGAACCCTCTAAATAGTATTTTTATTATTAGTAATAATTCTATGAATCAGTCCCAAGAAACGGACAAAAGTTTGTTTAAGGTGTTTAAAGCGGATGAACGCCCCAATGAATGATTCGTTATATGTTGTATTTTTTGAACCAAACATTACATTCCTTTCAAATTTTATCAGTTTCTCACACATGCTGATTTTGTTCTGTATTCTTTTGTATGTATTAATGTTCTGTATGCTTACTTATTTTATTTTAATTTCTCCACTTTGGAGCACGGGTTATTTCCTTCGATTGAGAAGATGAATGTTTATTTACGCCCTCACTTAGAAGGAAGACGTGTGTTATTAGTTGTGGACTTCGTAAATTAGTGCCATTGCCCTTTGTCGAGGACAACATATCAGCTGATGCTCTCAACTTCCACACTACGTAAACGGGACTCAAAAATTTTAAGGTACATCGGATATGCTACACAATAGACCTAGAATGAAATCAGGATTCAAACAAACGGCTTGACTGAAAGTCCTCATTCTGACCACTCGTCATCCACCGTCGTTTTTTTCAGCATAGAGTAAATTTAATTTATTTACCTTTCCAGGGAACATTTCCAAAATATTTTTGTTCTTAACAAGGAAATTTTGTTAGAAAGTTAGGAAGCTATTTTATTTATTTGTTATTTACCATAGATTCTTTCATATTTAAGTAATTAGGAGAGAGGGGTGCCAGCTCAGGTATCGTCCTCGTTACTTGACCAAGGTTCAAAATTAAGAGGTCCGTCGCCAATAGCCCTCGTGTTGCTTCTACTGCAACATAAATAAAACCAAACCAGATTTAAGTAATTCTGAATAAAAACTGGTGCTAAAGGACTAAAATATAAACTATGGGAATGTTGTTCGAAGTTTAAAAATGTAATTATAACTTGTGGTTAATTAAACACATATATAAGTAATATTTAATCAACACAATCCCCATTGTGTCCAGTGTGCAAGAAGGAAAAAAAACTCAAAATGCTCTTTTGTCACAGGGTTATGAAATATATATCCAACGAAAGTTGAAACTTTAAAAAAGTGAAATGAGAACTCCAAGCAAATAATGTAAAATAATGTTTACTGGCATGAGAAAAATTTTGAATAAATATAAATTAAATGATTAATTAATATCAAAAAATTAAATTCCATGAATTATAAATAAAATTTAATTCTCTGAAATTTTAGTATTTTATTCCCTTGTTCCTCATTTTTATAAAAAAAAAAGTTTGAAATTTATGATGCACTGATATTATCAATGTACATTCAATTTTATTTGGTTGATTGAAATTTAAGAAAAACTGTATAACTCCTTAGGATTAAATCTTGAATGCGACAACTATATTGCTATCTCATTACAAGTATTGGAGATCAGTATAAGTTTTCTTTGATTGTAAATATGTATCTAAGTGACCGAATACTCCCCCCCTCTCCTGATTTAAAATTTTATTTTTAAAAATATTTTGTATAAAATTGTTGAAATTAATCATCATCTAATTAAATAATCTCCTGCCAACATATATGAAACAATTCGATAAACTCTCTTAAGCCTTCGAGTGTTTGGAGTCCCAAAAGTCACTGAACTCTTTTTTTCACCACCTCCTCAGCAAAAGTGAAAATTGTTGCCAGAAGGAGAAGCTTCAGGTAAGAGAAATATAGATATTAGACGACAAAATGTCTGGGCTGCATAGTAGATGAATCATCAAATCCTATCGTATCTCATACAGCTTCCAACCAGTAATCACACTTGTACGGAATTTCGCATTGTGTTTGGATAAAACTCTCCTGAATGCTCTTCCATCTGACTATATCGGTGATTTTCTTTGGTCTCACACTGTGTAGGATATGATTGTAGATAGTTTTCTTTCCATGGTTGAACCAACTTTCAGATATTCCTTACGTAAAATGCAAAGACAATCCCACCAGATACGTAGAACATTCCCGTTCGTAAATGATCGCCCTTAGAAAGCATTTCAACAGAATGTTTTGACCCTTAACATTTCATTAAGATTACAGAGAGCAGTATTATTACAACAAAACCACTTTTCATCGCACGTAATCTTGCGATAACGAATGAGCACTTTCTAAGGCATTGAGGCAAATTTCTGCAAGCGTTTGCCCAGTTATGTTTATTAGCATCTGTTTGCTTATGTGAAACTAGACAATTTTTTTTATAAAACATTGAGGAGTTTCATTTCCAAAAAAAAAACCTGATATCAACTCTAAGCAATAAAGCAAGTTCTCTGTTATTATTTAATGATCTTCTTCAGCCTATTTGC
The DNA here is from genome assembly GCA_019974015.1 of Nephila pilipes. Lineage (NCBI taxonomy): Eukaryota > Metazoa > Arthropoda > Arachnida > Araneae > Nephilidae > Nephila > Nephila pilipes. Next base: position 188,367 of record BMAW01015190.1, on the reverse strand, counting down.
TAATATAATCAATATAAATGGATATTAGCCATAATTAGCGAAGCTCAACTTTAATGACAAAATCGATGGTTTTGAATTTATAATGCTAGATTTTTACTGTAGTGTAAGAGAAAATATCGTCATCTAAACTCACACTCCTTTTGATTGCATTTACAGGTTTTGATCTTGCTAAAAATCTCTTTTTGACCGAAGATGTTCATTAGATAACTTCATTTGAAAATTTTCAGCCATTTTGCTAATATAATCAATATAAATGGATATTAGCCGTACTTAGCGAAGCACAACTTTAATGACAAAATCGATGGTTTTGAATTTATAATGCTAGAGTTTTACAGTAGTGTAAGAGACAATATCGTCATCTAAACTCACACTCCTTTTGATTGCATTTAGAGGTATTGATCTTGCTAAAAATCTCTTTTTTGACCGAAGATGTTCATTAGATAACTTCATTTGAAAATTTTCAGTCAGATGAAAGTTATATATTTTTAAATATCCTTTTATGCAACACTTTATACCACTTCTAATTAATTCAAATACAAAGAAATCAGTTTGTATAATTATTAATATACACCGAAATAAAAACGCTTTTTTGTTTGGGATATTTAATGATGAGAATCTTTCCTATCAACTTTAGAGTTCGTGCAACAAAATTAATCAAAATTTTGTGCGTCTACTCTTTAGGCAAAAAAAAATAATAAAACACCTAAAGTTGAATTAAAATTGTGCTCTTTGAAATGAACAAACTTGTTAAATTTAACTTAATTTGCTTTTAAAAGCATTATGTGAATTCAGAATAAATATTTTTTTTATCGATATCGCAATTATTTTCAGAATGATTCATAAGTTGCTCCTTTTCTATGTACTTGGTTCTCAATTTCAAATGCCTTGTTATTCTGCAGATATAAGTTAGCGCTCTAACAAGAAAAACCAAGCATTTTTCATTTTGAAATATGCAATCGATAACATACTAAACAGTAATCATATACTTCTTCCAACTTACCGTCAGAAAACGAACATAATAAGGTATGTTAAAGATAAGGAAAATAAAAGTAAAACGATAAAAAAAAAGTATATTGTTTCTCATTCCGAAATTTGTTGATCACAAACAACTTTTTTTGACAAAATTATACGTTATCTTCTATTTTATTTTTAAGGTTTAGTAAATACAGCTCTAAGTATGCAAGTATGCAATTTTCATTTGTACCAGTTCTAGGAGAACTAATGAAAGATTAAAAGAACTTATGTTTTGTCAGAATCGATGTGATCGATTTTGAAAAAAAAAAAAACATTATTATTGAGAACAATTCATATGTTGTTCGATTTCTGAGTACCTGCTTCTCGATTTCAAAAGCCTTGTTGTTCTGAGAATATTTGTTTGTGCACAAACAGGAAAACAATGCATTCGTTTCGAAATATTCAACAAAATGTACAAAAGAGTAATATCATTGGCTTCTTCAACCTTACCTTCAGAAAATGAACATAAAATTATCACTAAAAAGAATAGAAATAATTTTAAATAATTTTAAAAAAAAAATGTTTCTTCTCTTCAGAAATTTCATGTTCCACAATCAGCAATTTCCTATTTGTTTTTCAGAAGTTAAGTACTATTTTTTTTATTTCTAAGATTTTGTTACAAACAGAACTACCTATGCAATTTCTTTTTCTTTCCTTTTTTTTTTTTTTCCTTTTCTTTCTTCTCCTTTCGTCGATGTACCGGCTGTGGGCCGGCCTAGTCTTGGAGATTCTTTTACTTCCTACCAATTTTGTTTCTCCCACTAAAAATTGTTTTGGGGTATTTTCTATAAGTCTCTGGACTTTTAAATTTATTTGCCTTTTAGTTGTTGCTTTTATGAATGTTAAGAGAACTCGATGCCCTTTGAACATTTTTTACTAACATATTTTCTTAAAAAACATATCATATTATGTTTATGATTAATACATTTATTTCAAATGGAAAATTGTATGTATTATTGGTTGAATTTTAAAAAATTTAAATTAATTTTTTTTTTGAAAATTTCAAAACATACTCACGAATGTTTTAAACAGCCTCAAGGATCTATTTTACAATAGTTTTAGAGGAAAAATAATATGATGATAAGTTTGCTGAAATTCAGCAAAAAAACGAGATATCATCTACATTATATATATATATATATATATATATATTATAAACACTTGTTTCATTAAAAATAGTCTACTAGTTTTGTTATTTGTATCGCGTATCACAAACAGAGAAAAAATTGAAGTTATTAGGAAATATGTGGAAAAGGAATTATATTTTGAAAGCATGGAAGTGTATTGAGAGAGAAAGAGAGAGATTTTGAGAAAGCCAATTTTAAGGTTTATGACACGGAAAAAAACAACTAATATACGCTTCAATAATCATAAAATGTCTGTTTAAAACATTAACTGTATATTTTTATTAGAAATGAATAATAAAAAATAAAAGAAACATTTTTTTCTGTTTCATGTCATATTCAAATGTTACATTTGTGCAAAAATATATAAAGAATTTGAGGGTAAGTTATGAATTTATTAATTTCTAATGTAATTAGTATTGCCTCCATAAATATACAGGGTGACAGGGTTTTGCACAATTCTTATGCAAAATGTACTCCGCATTTTTTTAATCCAGTGAAGTAGCTGTTTAACATACATTTTTGAATAACAGGATTATCAATCGCCATTTCCAAACACCTTGGACGCCACAATCACTTCACCTGAACCATTGAGACTTCTGACTGTAGGATTGACTAGCAAATGTTGTGTACGGGGCTCCAAATGCGAACACAACTGAATTGAAAACACGCATTATGCAACAAATTCACAATATCACTGTTGACACACTACGATCTGTTGAGGAACATGCTGCTTTGCGTTTTCAACTTCGGGCAGAAAACAGTGGACAGCATATTGTACCGCGCTTCGGGGTTCGTATTGATTGAGAGTCGATGAAACAATCTCTTAAAAATATCAAGACTTTTATTCATCGTAATTTTTACAGGACGCAGGAAATTTCAGATGTAGTTATCACAATTACGCAGCTCTAATTCAGCTAATTTCACAGGAAACAGCTTCCAAATGCAGAAGTCTCTAATATATCAGACAGATAACAGCTGCTATGCACTTGGCTAGCAATAAAAAGAATGATCGTCTTCACTACTGCTCGTCTTCTTCACTACTACCGCTTCCAATTTTCGCCAAATCTCGCCAATTTATTGCCAATAATCCTTCCAAAAGGTCGCCAAATCCCTAGAAACGTAGTTTTTTTTCTTCTTAACATTGAATGTGCGATTTTTGCCCAAACTCTGAGTATTTCCGATCTGTCTGAGATATTTTAAGACAAATACAAATAATCTTTACAAATTTGTAACAATATTGAACATTTCTCAGCAAGTCTTGGCAGTTTACTCACGACCTCCTTTTCTTGATGATTTCCTCACTTTTTGTTTTTTTTTCTCTTTTTTTTTTTTTTTTTTTTTGGTTTGGGGTTAGTTCCCCCCCCCCTTTTTTTTTATTTCTTGCGACACCAACGTGTCGTGGTAAATGGGCTTTGAATAAAGAGTGCCTCAACAACATGTCTTGTCCTTCAACTAGCATCTTATGACTAGTACAACCCATTCTATAAGTCTACTTTTGAATGGTTTTCTTTTTTTTTTTTTCAAAACAAATCCCATTGCTTCATGCACACTAAGATAAAATATCAGTTAACTTTTACAGAACTTTGAGACTGCAACTTTAATAATAATCATTCTGTACTACAAGTAAAGCACGATGCATCGACAAATCGGTTGTGAAGAAAGTTGTAGTCACTGAAGTGATTGTAAAACACTACTATTATGATAAAAACAAAATAAAATAAAGTTTTACAGCAAAAAAACAAAATAAAAACAGAAAGAAAATAAAAAAGTTAAAAAAAGTTTAAAGTTAAAAATCAAAATAAATTTTTTGAAATGTTGTAGACAAAAAAAAAAAAAATAATAATAACAAAAAATAACCGTCATATCTAAAAAATGACGTGGGCAAGTCCCAAAATTTGTTAGCTTACATTTTTCTGTTTCAGTTTTTCAACATCTATTTCTCTTATACAAAAAAGTAATATATCAATCTAAAGATAACAATTCAAAGAATATTATGGAATAAAGTCTTAAAAAGCTACTTTTAGTTATTTTTGGAATACAGAGTCCCCTTAAAATTAAAACAGAACGGAAACTACATATTTCAATTAAAATTTACTTTACTTCATTCTATTTACGTGAATATATAAGATAAAATTCCTCTAAAATTAAGCAAATATCAAGATATATTTATATATATTTTAAGAATATGATTAAGTATATCCAAGAGAGTCCTATATTATTATTTCAATTGAATTTTTATATAAGTTAGGCAATAATTACTATAAAAGAAATAAAAAATTGTAGGTGACTGCTTCTGTGTGTTATCAGTTATTATTAAGATAAAGTGATACAAAAATTATTTTATTTTTTGCACCAACATTCAAGAACTGAATTATAGTATATAATACACCAACAGATAGAAAATATTTTCGAACAAATATGATATATACAATCATTTAGTGACGTTTTTCTATTACCCGTCTCGTCTGTCATTTGGAAATTTACTTTAATCACAAGATCTAAATTCCAACTGAACCTCAATTACAAATAAAATTATTCAAACAGTCAACTATCTTCCAAAATATAATTTTTTAGATTCGCTAATAAAAGGAGAATGCTCTTGAACAGTTTCATGTCAATATCCACAGCTACTAACAACTTACATAATCTATTAAAGAATCCACTGACCGTAATACGATGCAAATACCTCATCTATGCGCTCCGACAGTATTGAGTTCTATTCTCACCAGATCAACATTTTCACCAGAAGATTTCTACGGGCATCACACTAACACATTTCCAATATTCTCCTACCTCTTGGTATCTACTCTTCTCTCTCAATTACATCTGAACTTAGCTTTGCATAGTTGGAAGTTGAGTTATTTAAATGAAATAGCGTCCAGGAAATGTCTATAAGAGCAACAGAAGTGAAGTGAGCTTTACATCGAGGCAATTCTACTGCCAATTTTCTCATACAATTAAAATAATTTAATCCAGCAGTTTCTAATCGTTGTTTATATTTTTATTTGGATGGTGCTTATTGTGTTTTAGTCGTATCTGGTCAAATTTAAACACGCTGTTAAGAAGAGCTTCATTTTCAAATATATTACTTGCTTATTAATCTAACAATGAATGTTTTACATTACTGGGCATTGTTTAATTTTAAATCAGGATTTCTAAAGCATTTATTGGAATAAAATTTGACTGAAAAATAGGTTACATTTCCTTTTTGACGGGAGATTTTGATTTAAATTTTACTTCTTCAAACAATCGAATAAAATTACACACACAAAGGTTTCTTTTATTTGGTCTTTTAAGTGTAAAAATTGAATGGAATCCATTGCTTCAATTGATAATAGTTTTATTAATAACACATTAAGAAATTTTGATTTTATAATTGTCACACTTTTCGAGCACAGAATTAAATAATTTCAACTGAAAAAAGAAAATCATACATATAGTTCGGTTTACTTTATGATTTTACAGTAAAATACATAATTATTACGACAGGAAATTGTAATTTAGTTTTTATAAAAAAATCTACTACCTGGAAACCTTACTCAAATTTACTGCTCGTTTTGCCATTTTTTTAAGTAAAATCACTCAAACTACATTTTTATGAATTCAAATGCTAGGAAAACGCTTGATTTTTAAAATAAGTTTCGTATCACTCTTAGATAGCACTTACGATGAGGTGATGAAATTCGAACTATCCCTCCATAAGTGATTCGGATGTTAATAACATTATCTTACTTCCAAATTTCATCATTACTTACTCTTACCTTAATTATAATAATATTTAATCTCGGACCGAAAACATCGAGAAATTAAGCTGTCTCATTCCTGTAGGAAATTATAGCCCTCCATGTAGCTGTAGTTACTATATAAATCAAATCCAATCAAACCAGAAGGAAATCCAATCAAATATTGTATGTTAGTCGCGACACTATATATAATCATGTTACGTCTGAATTCCCACCAACGTATTTAATAGTTCATGTAGAAATCTCAATACAATGAAGGCAAGTGAGGATTGCATTATCAATCGATATATCGATGAAACACTGAGTGGGAATCAAAGTTTATATTAATCCTGTTAATAATATCAAGAATTCTGATTAAGATTGTACATTAAAGGTAAACAGTATGCTTTGAATGAGCAGAATTAAGACACAATTTATTTCCTTACTTTAATTGTATGCTAGTTTTAAATATTTATACATATTTTACAGCTAGAGATATATTTTAGTGAATTGTTGAAATTTTCTTCAAGGTAACTAAAAAGTCTTCTACAAGGAAAAATGAATTTATTTTTTTACTCCTTGTTAGAGTAATCTTAAGTTTTTTAAAATTACGAATAATGGAAGGCGTATCTTAGCATTACGATACCTGTATGCTTATGTACCTGTTTATGCAAAGAAAGCCACATTTATAAGCGCTGTGATATATTCAATTTTTAAAAGCAAACGATTTCAACTTAAAGTGATACTTTTTTTTCAATATTCATTATTAAGCTATATTTTTAAGTGTTTTAAGTAAATAAAAGTATGCTATTGGCAACAACGGATCATATTTTTGTTTTTAGAAAATTTACTGGCAGCGAACAAAAAAATAGAATTGAGTTTGTTTCCAAGATGTAAAAACGAATGTTAAAAAATTGTGCTAGTGGAAATTGTGAATATAATTCATGTTTGAAAATATATGAGCGAATAAATGTGATGTCCTGAAAGCAAGAAAGCAAGTCATCTTTATTAATAGTCTGCAATACAGTACAGCGCAAAGAAAAATGTATGGGCAGTTAATAATTAGTATCTGTATCTACATTCTACATAAAATCGGTTCCATTTTTTATGTTTAAGCATTTGCAAGGTAGTCAAAAACATAACAATCTATGCACTGAGCTTCATAAAAAAATTTCAAAAGTTAAATTTAATAAGATTTTAAAAATTTTAAATTTTATTATTCAAATTTCTACACGTTTACACAAATCGTGCAGGACACTTTAAATTTCTGATCGTTTATTAGGGAAAAAATTATGTTCACTGCCTCGTTTCATAAAATACAAAATATCAGCAATATGGATAAATTATATATTGGGAAAGTGTACCAGAATTCTCTTGGCAATATATTTATCAGTTAGCCTGTTGCATGTGGCACTTCTTTTTACTTTTCAGTATAATAAGAAAGAACAAAAAAAATAATAAACGATTTGATAAAAAGCGAGGAAAAATTTACTCGTAAAAGCAAAATAAAAAAGAGCGAGGAAAAGAAAACAAATGAATTTGAGTTGCTTCACTAGAAGGAAGGAAGGAGAGACTAGAATACTAAATACCACGTTTGGAGAAGAACGCAAAAATAGATATTTTTCTTTAAGGCAAGGCACGTGTGTTTAAAATTTTACAATTCAATTTTTCAACGTTCGATTTACCAAATTCTCATAAATAATAAATATACAGAATCAGCAAAGCGCCCTCTATCTTTTAACAGCAAATTAGAGCAATGCAAAATTTCAAGCATTTTAATGTCACAAGTAATTTAACAGTGTGCTAAATAAAAAAAAATATTTGATTTTTCAAAATTTTAAACTGCTTTTCCACAGCCTTTAGTTTTACTAAGCATTTCAGTATTCAAAAAGCGAAAGCTTTTTTTTCAAACGAATATGAAGTTTGAAGATTTATTCGATTTATTTTGTCAAATATGTTTAATATTTCTCTACATTAAATAAAGATTTAGATAAATTATTTCTTAAGTAAATACCTACAAATTTAGTAGGTTGTTGTTTTACCATTTTTCATAGTGTCCGATAAAAACAAATTTCTAAACCTATAAATAGCATCGGTATAAAAAACATGCACATAGTTAAGAAAGTTCTTTTAAGAAATTAAGAAAAAAAAAATGGCTTAAAAATATTCAAATTTGTAGAAGTAATAGAAATTTTCAAACATTGAAAATTTTTGATAAAAGTTAAATTTTAAGTAATTGCTTGTTTTAAAAGAAAGTTTTTTAATGAATGTTTCATGTTAATTCAAATATGGTGATTATAAACTTTTTCTTACAAATATCTAATTTTAAAAAAATGCGCACAGATTGGAGAAAAATGGACAAGCACAAAAAAAAAAATGAAAAAAAAGGTCACAAAAAATTGTACCACTAATTTATAGCTACATTTTATGTAAAATGAAATAAACACACACTTTTAATTTTGAATTCAGTAATTTTCTTCTTGTTTTCAACAGAAGTGACGCGTAAAAGTAAAACTAAAATCAAAACAAAAAAATAATATAACATCGTGAAGAAATTATTTTAAGTTTAAGGTCAATAAAACTTTATAAAATGTGTAATACGAGTTATACATATGCAAAAATATTTTTTGAAATGAAACAGATATCAAATTTGTTTTCTTAATAAAGGTGTACTTAAATTCCTTTTACAAATCTAATGGATGAAACCAAGTTTTCGAGACAAAACTGCTTCAACAACTCGTATTAAAAAAAGCATCAACTAATTACAAAGTTATAAAAGAGGTAGTTACGATATTTTTCTTAGTTATATAACGTAATGTTAATTTTATTAAATTAATTTCAAATTCTCTGCATATAGTTATGTTATGCGTATGTTAGAATTTTTATGTTCATAAAGTTTCACACCCAAACGCTGTCTTATTTACGCATATTACAGGAAAACGGAAAAAAATCATGGTATTTATAGAACGCTTAGACTAGGGAGAGGGAAAAGGAGGATGCAATCTTAAGATTACAAACTATTTCTCGACGTCAAATACGTTCATTTAAACAAAATTTTCATTTCAATCTACTCTTATATTCATTTTTTAGATATTTCAATTGTCCTAATACTAGCAATAGTTAGAGTCCTCCCCCAAGTATGTATTTTAAAGGTGAATTTATTGATCTTATGTAAATATGTTTGCTTAGATTGCAGCATCATTTCAGTGCGGTAAAAATACATTTTCCTCTGTTTTATTGTCTTCTTTGCCATGAAAGTATGATTATCCCGTAACAGGGGACGTGCGTTCTTACTAACCGCATGCCATGTAACTCTCATCACCCGTATCACGCACTTAGTCCAATAGAATAGATTCTTCCCCCAGCTTCCTGTTTTGTAATTTTGAACATCATACAGTTCTAACACAATTTTCATCTGGTTGAAATTCCATCATAATCTCCAAGAGCGGTCTGTGAGACCTCCATTTCAGTGTTACGATTTTCGTCAGTAGAATACATGGCGTTGAAGTTAGGTCCAAAGATATTGACTCATCCATTTGATCCACGTTGAGCGGATGAGCTACAAAAGATTCCAGGTGAAGCTAGAAGTGATTAGAGCTAATGGAGAAGAGATTATAGTGAATATGATTTCGTCTGTGTGTAAGTTCTCACACATAAGACTCGAACATTTCTTCAGATGACAATGATTTATCTAGGATAAAAGCAGAAAATAATTCCATGAAATGCTACTCTCAAAACAATCGATTCAAATGGGTATTCTTTGAGCCTTATCGAAATGCTAGAAATCCAACTAACAACATAGTAAGACTACCTGGACTAATACTTTAAAACAAATTGATGATTCCTACCCCAAAAATGTATGAAAACTTCTTTTCACCGAGGAACTCTTATGCATAATTCTGCAATGGACAATTTTAAGGATTAAAAGAAAGAGAAAAATATCTCTGATCCAGATAATTAAAGATGAATTTCACGACATCTGCATTTATGAACTGAGGAAAAGTGGAATGACAGAATGTGGAACACTACACAGAAGAACCAAAATTAAAATCAAGAAAAAGATTTTCTTTATGCTCCCAAAGCAAAAAAGGAAATTCACAGTATTTATGTTTATCTTGCAAAATTTTTGCTTGTTTAGAATGCAAGAAAAAGTTATGCAATGAATGCATGTACTAAAGAAGACGAGGATTGCATTGTTTGCTTCTACGAAATTGCTGAAATACTAAAAGTTCAGGCACTATCTAAACTTTTATGCATTTCGCTATATTGAATATTCTCCGATTGAATTTTTCTTCACATATTCGGTAAATAAAATACAATAATTAATGCTCAATAAATTCGTTTTTATAATTCATTATATAAAATTTACTTTAGCACGTGATATTCATCGAACAATCAAATGTTTGATAGAATTTTTTCGGAAAGGTTTTATTTCACTTTAAAATGTAAAAACATATCTTTCTCTGAAAGTTCATAGAAGATTAAGGGAAGTAACATGAAGATATTTAAATTAAAGGAATTATAAAATTATAAGAAAGGAACACAGATTCGAAAGCGCTCGTCCAATGTTGCGTCTTAATTTTTCATCACCCGTGTCAAGAATTAAACTTAAAGAATTTTAGACATCACAAGCAATTCAATATTTTTTTTTAATAAAAAGAATTTGTAAGTACTCTTACTTAAATATTCCATAACGCTGCTTCTTTACAATGTAGAATATATACTTACAATTTTATTATTAATATAAATATAAAAAAAAACCTTTAAGAGGCATTTGAGTTCCATAACCCAGAAATAGCCCTCATTTACTCCTAGAATATATTAATAAATAAATTGATTAAGCCCTTTTCACAAATGTATTTCATAGAAGCAATTTTATCTCCAATAACTTTTTTTTTACAAATACACCATTTGTCGTTACATATGATTCCTAAATTGATTTTTCATGCTTTTATGACAACATTTATACATTTGCTCAACAATAGCTTTGCATAACGTTTGAAATACGTCCTATAAACTATATAAAGTATAAACTACAATTTATACCATAGATATCAAAGTTTCCGAAATCGGACATCAATTGTAAAGTATCAGAATTTCTTACAAGATATTTATAAAGAGATTTTTACAAATGTTCGTAAAAGATGAAATTTCTATTTTATATTTACTGTAATAGACTATTAATAATAATCATGCCAAAAAATAAAAAAATGAAATAAAATCGGTTTCGAGAAGATAAATCAAGACATTTTCATGTGTTCAAATCTTTCAATGTATTTTATATAAAATCGAATGCTTATAATGATGAGGAATTGGCAGATGGCTTTTCTTTGAAAATAAGTATTTCCGTAAGCTTGAAAAATGTGTTAGCTTGATTAAAGTTTTGTTTCTCCAAATGTAATAAATGAAATGAAATTATCAGATTCATCACAAAATTGGCAAAACCACAACGTGTGTCTGCATTCCTAGTCGCTAGGTCGAACGCCTTTTTTGTGTTTCTAAAACGAGAATTACTTCGCCAGAAATATTTTCAATGTTAAAGAACATCAACGCCAAACGATAATGAAAAGAGAAAGAGAGAGGAAAAAAATCCGCTATCACTAGCAGACGATGTCTGATGTGAAGCAATCAACTATAGCGCTCGGAATTATTCAAAAGCACATGGTGGAAAAAAATGAACAATATTAAGCATTCATTCCTTTAAAACGTTGGAACAATTGGTTAATTGTACTCGAGGATTTGGTTGCGCATACACTACAGCCAATTAAAAGAACCAATTTTCAGTGAAAAGAGTTTATTCAATAACTGCTCGGTAAAATGAAAAATGTGGAATTATGATAAAATAACATTGATATATGATTATTGGTTATGTTTGATGCATTTTAAAACTTCAAAATAATGAACATAAATTACTAAGTATTCGACGAAAACTTATGCTTCTTTCCTGTTTTTTTTTTTTTTTTTTGCATGTATTTCATTGAACTAAAAGTGATTCAAAACAAACATAAATGAATAAAAATAAATAATTAGTAATTAGTTTCTTCTTTAAAGTTAAATTAATGTTTTGCCTGAAGGCTTACGAAATAGAAAAATTAAAATTTTTATTTTGTTTGAGAACAAACGTGTGTTTATTTTAATGCAATGAAATCATTTAATAAATTAATGAAGCCAAAGGAATTCCAGTAAAACAAACTTATTTTTCACGACATTCCAAAGGTTTTTCTTTAATGAATTAATCCTTGCTAATGAATAATTATGAAGAAACAATGGAGATTTAGTAAAATAACCAAAACCGAAGAAATATCTTTTTCAAAGATTTCTGAACACGATCTTGATGAAGAAATGTTTAATGATTACATATTTGAATGATCTCTCAACCAAGTATACAGAGTTTTATTTAATTTAAAGATAAATATCAAATTTATATAAACTGTTTTAGAATGCTACATCTAATAAATTTTAGTGTGGTGTTTTATGTATTACATTGCATTGCAGTCACCAAATGTGATATTGTTTTCGCAAGACTACAGAATGTCCTCTCTGACTTTTTTTTTAAGAAATTAGTTTTAAGTGCATGTGACTTTCTTAAACTAATTTGATTTCTTCCAAGCTATTCACGCTAGTTGCCGTTTGAACTGTAGTCGCTTTATTGTACTATTAGTGTTAAAAATGTATTAATACGTAAACGGATTTATTTTATTTACATTTCATGTCAACAATAATTACATTTAGCATAAAATATATATTTTTAATGATTTATCGCTTGCTTTAATTTTAATACCTGAAAAAAAATTAATATTGCTGATTTAAACATTTTAGCGTTTGTTTTAATTCTAAGATTCAATGCTGAATATAGAGTTGAATGTCGGGAATTTGTAAGAATTCCTTAACAGTGTTTGAGACTGATACATTTCCAATAATTCTTGTTTGATTAAAAAAAGAAGCACATAAAAAATCGTCCATGCAATACTAAAATGCATTTTATTTTCCTTTCGCATGAGAAAGCAATGAAAATTAAATCAGATTTTTCTTACGTTATAAATTATATCTCAATAAATGCAACTACTTCATTTATTTCTTACTTATATTTTACCTCCTTAGTTACTATTAAAATATAGTGATTTCAATTATA
>BMAW01015190.1:155541-175327 GCA_019974015.1 Nephila pilipes | reverse complement strand
TTAGCTAATTTTGCACTTCGAAAATAATATCATACAAATTTTTTAAAGTCTAAATATCAAATTTATATAAACTGTTTTAGAATGCTACATCTAATAAATTTTAGTGTGGTGTTTTATGTATTACATTGCATTGCAGTCACCAAATGTGATATTGTTTCCACAAGACCATAAATATATAAAATTGGGCTGAAACAGCTGTCTAAAGCGGTGGTACCTGAATGGAAAAGTATTAAAAAGTTTCTAAAATATCATTCATATTCAAAAATATCTACGGGCATCTAAAAAATGATGAAATTTAAAAGTCAAAGGAAGTTGTGACATCAAATGAAATTGAACTATTGTTAAAGTACAATAATTGAAATAACTGATGATTGAATTTCTTAAAAAAATATAAATTATGATAAAATAACATTGATATATGAGGATTAGTTATGTTTGATGCATTTTAAAACTTCAAGATAATGAACAAAAATTACTTATTCGACAAAACTTATGTTTATTTCCTGTTGTTATTTTATTATATTCCATGTATTATATTATCTTCCTAAGCTAACTCTTTTGAAGGAGAAATAATTATAAGTAAGATAAACTAAGGACTTCTCGCTTAAGTAATGCAGAGCATGCGCCACTATAAGAATTTAAATACTCTAAGACTTGGTTAAATACAACACAGAGCAGCTATTGTATTATTAATGGTACAGAGGAATTCTAACTGTATAAAATGCTACGCAATCAGCATTCAGTTGCTTCAAAGAGATTCGTTGCAAGGTAATAGTATCTGCACCACATTAAATTGATAGAGATCTCGATGTTGTTCCTAAGCCTAGTGTGGAAAATTAGTGAATACGGTTACAGATATCAGGTTTCATTTCCATCATTGATCAGACTCTCCTTTGTAGACCCCAGCTTCGGTTCCTTTGCAAACTTAAGGGGACCTAGTGCCATGTGAGGAACATTTTCTACATAAATAGTTATAAGAAAATTTTTTATTATTCAGCATAGTTGAACATACGTAAGATATATATTTCAGAAAAAAAATTTCAATTTGAAACAAACGATTATTTAATATTTTAGTTTGATTTTTTTTTTCGAAAATCTTTCAATGTTTTGAAATTTCCACTATTTTTAAATTTCAATGCTTTCAAACAATTTATTTTCTCAATTTCTTAGAAATGTTTCTCATAATTATGTGCATGGAATTTGTTGCACTTTTGTTATTTATAGTTTTATGGGTTTTTTTTCTGTAAGAAACAGTAAAAGAAGTAGCTGTATCTTAATATGTAGATATATAAGAAACAAACTATTTATCAAAATCCTTATTCCATGTATAGAATTATCAAATATATACAAAAGAACCAGAAAAAAAAATCCATGGCATTATATGGATGGTAAAAAAAGGTTTTAGAATTTTTAAGTATATGATCACCATAAAAAATAAAAGACTGAGAAAAAACAGTTTATAATTTGGAAAGTCAAAAAATTGACTTGGCTCACTGTTATGGAAAATTTCAATAAATCGCTAAATAGTATAGTTAGAGCTATGACATTTTGTACATATTGTACATTGTAAATATGTATAAAAAGTTATACAATTAAAATAATATAATAAAATGTTTTTAGTTATTTTAGGTTTTTCTAAGCAAACGGTCATAATTTTCTTGATATTTAGGATATTGTATTCCCTTAAAGTCATGAAAATTATTGTAATTAACAGTTAAAACAGTGTAATAAATTAAATTCTCAAGAAATTGATATTCTGCAAATAAATTTCGCTGATATTAAAATAATTATTATAGAAAAGAATGTGATGAACATTTAAAAGTCATGCGAAGCTATTGGAAAAGAAAAGGAATGGAAGATTGAAGAAAAAAAAGTAAAGTAGAAGAGTAATGAAAATTACGAATAATAGCGAAACTATGAAATAGTAATTTTTCTTTTCCAAATATATCAAACAAGCAAATAAGTTAAGAAAATATTTTCGAATACAAATTGCTGCCCCAAGCGATAAAAATGGAAGATTTAAAACTGCTGTTAGTTCTGCATGATTTGGAAAATTTTAAATGCAGTTTTCTTATTGTTGTGACAAGGTGAATAGATATAATACATTAATATACAGCACAACTGTTTCATTCTAGTTCACCATGTGACTCTGGGCTATTCGCAGTTTTCTCTTCACTAACCTTGGGGACTTTTAATTAAGATTGCCTTATCTAAACAATCTTTACCCAACCAAAAATGAAACGTGAATATTCAAATCACAAGCAGATAGAAATAAAGTGAAATGAGGGAGATAGGAAATATATAAACTCGGCTTGAGAATCACGATAGAGGTCGAGTGGTTCTAGCGTTTGGCAATTATTCCAAAGTCGAAGTCGGAGCCGAGAATTATTACAAGTTATCAGCTGCTTAGTGAAAGTTAGAAGCCAAGACAGCCTCAGCTTGACATTAGTGGTAAGATCCTGTTAATTTGTTATTGATAGATCAAGTTAATATAATTAGGGTGTTATCCAAGGAAGAGCCTGTTATATTTGTCGTTATTCTAGCAATTTGTCAATAAACTTAGTGTTGAAACCTGTGTGATGTCTTATTGAACGCTTTATTGACTTTTAGCGTACTTTGAGTTTAGTTATAGCACAAGAGGCGAACAGGAATAGTCGGATGTCACAACCTTAATTTTCTTTCATTCCATTAAGACTTTATCAAAATATTGTTCTTCAAAGAAAGACGTTACATAGCGTTACAAAACACATTTTTATCCATAAAACTGTACCCTTATAACTAATACATAACCTTGGGAAAAAGAATTTCTGAGTTATTATTTTACAAAAAAAAAAAAAATTAAAATGAAGTAGCTATTTTTTTAATATTTTATTGCACATGGGGGGAAACAACGAATTACCCTTAAGGTATCCGTACACCTTTAAAATGTCATTTTTGTCAAAATTTTCGTTTTCTAATTTTAATGTCAGTGTAAAATTTAAACATTTTTTTTCTTTTTTGTAGTGCTTCAAATTTGCTTATACCTTATTTAGAACTTAAGTTACGGACTCGGTAGCTAATTTTTGAATGTTTGTTTTTGATTTTTCTCAAAATGAGTTTTCTCGACATATTTACATATAACAGAAACAATTATGAACCAAATTAAATTAAAAATTGCAAGTACCTTCCTTATACAGGTTTTAAGAACCCCTGCTACTTTCATGGTTGTAAAATTGACACGTTTTTAATAACAAAGATGTAAATCGTGTATTGTCATAACTTTATTTTTGATTTTTCATTGTTATTTGACTCGAAACACAATAAAAATTGAAGTAAAATTATTTTCATCTTGAAAGTAGTACCAGATCAAAAAGTTTTATGATGAATAAGATAAAATTTACAGAATAATGATATTTTTGTTTACTTTTGAGTTATGAGGGTTATTCTGATAATCAATTTACGTACAATTTTCACTATGTTTTCCACTCCAAAACTTTTTTCAGTTAAAAGCAGATTATTAAATGCGTTTTTCATAGTTTTAGAGTATATTTTAGCATTAAAAATATTCTGATTACAAATATCAATGTATTTCAAAAAATTTCTCCGAAGGTGTACGGATACCTTAAGTTTCATTCAAAATATTTAATTTCTAACATAATAAACGGTTTAATAATTTTGTAGCTAAATATGATAAACTATTACTAAAATTATTATAACAATATGGATTTGATTATACGGGTTTCTTAAGTCCTTTATATTGAAATATATGGCAAAACATGATACTGCATATGTGCCCACATCACACATTTTACAGCCTGTAGAGCCTAAATTGTATTTTTCATCGACGTCTGATTCATCCATCGCAAAAATTCTTGATCTTATAAAATTTACGAAAAGTGTCAATTCGAAAGAAAAAATTACGATTATCTGTTGGAAATATTCTACTTTTCGACCCGCATTTATAGCTGGTCACACTAATTTTTTTTCTCTTAAAGGCAAATACTGTCATTTTTTGTGAAATGAGTAAATTATACATTAAATATCTATTCAAAGCGAAAGCGAGCTTGGTTTGACCTTCACGGAATATGAACATTAATATTTTTCCCACCGGAACTCAGTTCGAGCGTCTGTTTCTGGTTTAAGTTGCCCTAACTGGATTCTGGCAACACTGGAATAGGGTTAAGTATAGTATTTGGAGAAAGACATATTTGATACTTAAAAATATCAGTTTTTTTCCTTCTTTTTTGCTTTCTAATTTCTAAAATTCTTATCACATAAGACAAGTACAAAAGAAATCAAGAAAGTCGTCGAAACCTACAAACCATTGTAAAATTTAAAAAATGAGATATTTCTAGGTTAATTATAAAAGAAGAATGGCTTATATCTCTTCTGAAACATTTTTTCTAGATGTTATTCCATGTGTTTTTCTTTTACATTCAAGGGCCAAGTGACGTGAATGACGCGCGAACTGGTCCCTCCACATTCGCAAATTAATTATTACATATTTAACACGTATCAATCCCCAAATATGACAATTGTTACAAGCACGAGACTCAATCTCGTTACCCTTTGTTTACTCTGTCAACCAGATAGCAAAGACCCCGAAAAAAATTTGTAATACAAAATATGCATGTATTAGTTAATGCGCCTGCGTAATTCTTGTTCATATTCTACTGATCTTAAGCATCTAAGCTATATCATATTGAGGTTCTTATGTTAAGTAAATTTAATAACCTTTGTTAAATAGCAATCCTTGAAGAGCACTAGAGTGACTTTCTCAAGAAACTATTTCCAAGTGGAACAACGCATCTAGTGGTCTGGTACTGCGAGTGGAAGACACATATGAATCAAAATTAAGATGGCAAACAAATGTATTTTTGACTTTATAATGAAACATGAGAAGTTTGAAATGGAGCCTTTCATTGTTACGAGGAAGGCTTAAGTAGTACCTGTGCCAGGAACGGGAAAGGGAGTGTTGGAAATGGGAATGGGTAACTCTCTGTAGCATTGTCCATTCATCCTTTTTTATTTTCCTAAGAAGTCAATGAGTGTAAGACCCATCACGATTCAAAATTTCTCCACCGTAACATTCGGAAAGTTTTTTCCTCCATGAGACCATCCTCTCTTTATCTGAAGTAGACTCACCAGAATCAATCAATTGCTTTTTATTGTTTCTTAGTCTATAACAATGAATCCAGATCTCATCGAAGGTGACCACTCGTTCGTACTTTTCCTTTGGCAGCAAATCGAAACAAATCTATAAATTAGTTTGAAGTTTATTTTAGCACCATCTAATAAATAACATCAAACAATTATAAAACTAACTTATCTCAGCAATGCCATGTATAATCAAAAATGGGTAATTTTAGAACAACCCTATAATATCGAGTTATTCACAGTTTTCTCTCCCCTAACCTCGGGAAATGTAATTTCAAAAACATAGAAATTACAACTTCTTGCCAACGAAATGAAAGATGATTAGGTAAATTAAAGGAAGATAAGAAGCACAAACACCTGAGTTTAAAAATCGTGAAATGTTATGAGGACACAGAGGACAAATGACAAACTGAAAGATATTTGTAAATTGGATTGAATCATCGTAATCAATCGTTTGGTTTGAAACGACCCTTAGATTAATAAAAGTAAAATCTGTTATAAACAAGAAGAGTATGAATCGGAACTAGTGATTTGGTAAGCCCGTACTTTATTATTAGAATATAAATTAGGATTAACTGATTTCAGTGGTATTCGAGAGAGAGAGAGTGTTCTATGGCATAATCTACATTGATAGCTAATAAACTATGTCGTCTTTCTCTAATGTATTTTTGAATGAAATTTTGAACTTATCGACTAAGTATTTCAAATTTAAGATGGAGCAGTAGACTTAAATAACTAAGGAAATAAATCACTATCCTTAAGATATAGAAAAAAATAAATAACATTCGTAAGATTTTGATTTATTATTCATTACAAATTAAAAATTATAAGTAAAAATTAAAAATCAGTAATACATTCTTTTCTTATTAACTTTCGTCGTTTCAAATATCATTTCTTATTTTTATCATTTTAATTATCATATTCTTCAAATTCCCATCCTCTGAAAAATAAGTCATTAATTTTACCATTTCCATCACGTTTCACTTCTAGAAAATGCCGATCTTCATTATTCTAAAGGTAATTTTTAGGTAAGCAATTGTCGCTTATAAATCATTCCGAACATAAATATTTAATGAATAAATGCAGTAATTTAGGTTAGGGATGGAGGAGATAGAAAATGGAGCAGGGGTGAGCGAATGGAACGAATGCATTAATAATTTCGTGAATAAATAATTTGGTAGCTTTGTTAAGAGAACAATGTACATCCCGATCAATTCCTCATTCGACGGAAAGAAAAGCCGAGCCAGTGGGACTTTTTGACATAAAAAGAAAGAGAGAAAGAAAATGCGTAATTGATTGAAATAAAAAAAAATTCCAAAAATAATTTCCGTTCAGTTCAATTTCAAAATATTGTGAAACGCTTGTGTTTCTTTAATCAATCGAAACAATTTTCTATATTATGTTTCAGATAGTAGTACGAAACTGTGAGCTATATCATACTCAAATAAAACCGGAAACTGCGCATTTTCTCGAAGATTTAACATTCAATTAAATACTTCCGTTTCAATTGCTACGAAAAATTATCTTTCATCATCTGTCATTACTATTCTTGTTTAATTAATCGCATGAAACAAAGAACTTCTTTATTTATACGAGTAGTGTTTATGTTTTGCCTGGATTTTTTTCAAACATTTCCGGCTCCTTATCACTGTTAGAATACAACATTATTTTTTCCTTCAGAAATTGATATCACATGAAAA
The DNA here is from genome assembly GCA_019974015.1 of Nephila pilipes. NCBI lineage: Eukaryota > Metazoa > Arthropoda > Arachnida > Araneae > Nephilidae > Nephila > Nephila pilipes. The sequence continues at coordinate 168,491 of BMAW01015190.1, read as the reverse complement.
ATATGCATTCAGTTATCGAAAGTATTTCACAATTTCGGCCCTCGGCAAGAGAATGTGGAATACATCTAAGTTAGGTTCATTGGTTGGTCATTAATGTTGAACTTAGAAGCAACACGAGTTTTATTGGCAGAATGCCTAAAGGGACCTAACTCGCCCAAAGAGTTTAGAGCTAACTACAAACCAGAGCAGAGGGAGACAATTACCCCTCACTCTCCATTTATCAGTAAAGAGAATTTTTTTACAACAATAAAGGGTAAGATATAATAGTACGTGTTGAAGCAAAGAACAGAACATAATGTATAATTTCAAAATTCAAAAGAAAATAATAGGCAACAATATGTTTACAGAATGTGACGTCATTGTTCTAATATTTTCAATTTTTTCCCCTACTTTTTTGGAATATGGCTATTGACGATGGATCTCGCAATTTTGAGCCTCGGTCAAGTGACGAGGGCTCCTCCCTCTCCTAACTTTCACACCACACGAACGGGGGGACTTTGAACAATGACATGTTAAACGTCATCAGCCCCGGCTACACTGTAGTTCTTTAGAGACTTCAAGGATTGAGCCCAAGACTCGATGAAAACCGCCGAACGCGAGTTCGTGACGATGACCATTGGGTAATCACAGCCAGATCTAAGTTGGGAAATACACACCATATTTCCACACCTCGTTAAAAAATAAAGATGAGAAGAAGTTCGTAACAAAACCCATATATTCGTGAAGGCTGTTACGGTTATTTACGATCATATTTTATGGTATTTAGGTTTAAATTTAACTCTAGCCAAGATTGTGGTGGTCACGGAAATTATTCAACAATAACAACTTCCATTATATTTATTTATGACACTGAAGCTTTCATTAATTTTCACAAGAAAAACTACTAGGCAGTAGTTTTGCTTGTATATAATCAAAAAGTATTTATATTAGAAATGGAAAAGGGGAATGGAGAAATTCGCTACAGTACCATATAATGACCTTTTTTCTTCTTACAGAGAACTCCATGAGTATGACGCTCTTCGTAACTCAAAAAGTTGACACCATAATTTTTCCAGCAAATGAGTCCACCATATGAGGGTCAGATTTACCTGAAGTAATCCCTTTTCATTGCAGATTGGTGTCCCATATATAATGATAAACCCTGGTATCATCAATGAAAACAACCCAACATAAGATGAAGACAATGACTCGACGGGGCAGCATACAAAAGTATCCATGAAACAGTATCAAATTAGTTTTGGTACCATGCAACCTATGACAGTACACAATTGTAGCACCAACCTGGCTTAGGAACATCCTCTGTCTTCAACCATAGGAACTTTTTGAACTTCCCTCGTAATAATATCAAACTGAAAATTACGCAAAATAATCGTGAACAAATCTTATGAATATTAAGGTAAGAGAAAGAGGACAACATCTGAAATAGGATTCAGTCGCCATATTTGCATATTGCCTCAAGACAGTTTGGAATTATTTCGAACCAATATACATCGCATTCATAAATATCTGCTTGTTGCAATAATTTTATTGCTTTAATACTAGCCTTGAAATTATAGCAAGTAGTAAATTCGGTTCTCTTTCAAGCCTAGATTGTGTTTTAATTGGCGGAGAAAATTATCCAAATCTAATTTAATCTCCATTATCGTTTTTATTCACATCACACAAACATTCGTTACCTTTTACAAGATAGACTACGCCTGGTAGTTCTGAAAATACTCGAGAACTCCAAGTGTACGAAGTTTTTCACATCCAGAAAAATAGCTGTCATATATTTTCCGTAAACGAGATGATATTTATTGGAGCATATACACCGAGAGCAATCTATTAATTTGATTGTTGCTCAGTTTCTCGAGAATTCAGACTTCACGATGGTAACAACTTGACGTAGAATGAGGACGACAACCAAATTTTAATTTCGAACCAAGTCGCTGCCAAAACCAAACTAACCTATGAATTAGTGAAGAATTAATTTTGTAGCCATGCTTCTGATGGCAGCACACAATGATAATTTGCCTTAGTAATGCTCTTTGTCTTCAAACAGAGGTACTTCTGAGTCACCCTCGCATAAGCACAATTATCTTTTAAAAACTATTCAAATATCTCTCTTAGACTTCCTACTCTTCACGAAATTAATCAACAATGCAAATGATTATATAATGCTCCTCTTCCCGATTAGTACTATAAACTCGTCCTTCCCGCTCGTTCTCTTGGCCGTGGTAGTCTAATGGTCATAGTCGCGGACTCGCTGCCAGCGGTTTTTTTCGAGTCGCGGGTTCGAGTCTTGATGCTAAAAAAGACCCACCTTGTAGACGGAGCTGATGTTCGTAAAATCTGTAGAGGCGTGGAGGTTCAAAATTGCAACTTCCGTCGCCAATAGCTCCGATCAATCAATCCCGTTTCATTCTCTTCTTCCATTAAAACACTTCTAGAAACTCCCAATCTCAAAAAAAAATTACTCTTCAATTAATATTTAAGGTGTGAAGCATACGTTGTGGAGGGTTGATGGCATGACAAAGTTCATTTTACCTGTGCCTAATAGTACGCAAATTAGATTGTACTGAGCTTAGAGATATTTCTTGTGACATAAAATAGAAAAGAAGTAATACTTGCAAAAGCGATTGTTACTCGACTGACTCCTGATGCTTGCGACAGTCTAGGGTCAAGGTCGGAGACTTCTAGCCGGTGTTCATTTTATCGAGCCTTTATGCTTCTAAAGACCATTCGTGAGGCGAGGCTGATGCAAGTTAAAAGTAATCGAAGTCACAAGTCCTCCCGAAGTGTCATGTGGAAAATTGAAGAGGATTGATCGAGGTTCAAAATTATGAGGTCCATCGCCAATAGTAATCGTATAACTTCTCAGTACAACGTTAATAATCAATCACAATGAACTGATAATTGCAAAAGTGGATCAATATTTAGGTTTGTGATGAAGGTTTAATAAATTAAACTCTTTGATTTTAGAACACTTTACATTTATTTACAAAATAGTGATATCTTTTGATTCACCGTTAGTAACTCTATTACGACGGATGTTCAACGAGTCCTAAGAAAATCCAAGTGATGGCGCTCGTAGCATCAAAAATTGTTTCTTTTTAGAAAACATCATGACTCACTAGACAGAAATCTAAGTCTCAGTTACTCGTATATGTGATCATGATGCACCTCGAAAATTCTTCGCCATTGATTTTCCGGTCAATGAGACCATCTTCGCAAGTTTCTTGGATAAGTTAAATCGGAAGCAACGCGATGGAAGAAGTATCAATTGTTTTGATTGTTGTCGGAGTATAAAATGAATCCATTTATCATCAATGGTGACAACTCGACGCGACCGTAATCAAAATTTGATTCGGCAACAAATGTCAACCAAATGAAAACTGACTTATGAATTAATATCAAATTTGTTGTGACTTCATTTAACAGAGAGCAGCCTAAATTATAACAATGCCATCTGTCTTCAAATATGGGTACTTTTTGTACCACCATCGTATTATACTTAATCAATTTGCATTTCAGATAATTGAGAAAGAAAAAAATTTAATTTGAAAATATGCCATATTCGTGTTTTAAAGAAAGAGTTAATACTTCATTGATTTTTTTTATTCACTTAATAATTTATAGGGAAAACAAATTTCTGAGTGTAATAAAAAATAATTACAGTGTAATACTAACCAGTCGTAACTAGCTTAAAAATATCAAAAAATTAACATACTTTTTACGGGGGAAAATAAAATTTGCTTAGAGGAGGGATTTCCCCCCCCCCTTTTATAAAAGTGGATGTAATATACCGCCATTTTGTACATAAATATATGCAACAATGAAAATTCTTATATTTTGATTCTATGTTGATACTTGGTATATTGACGAAAGATTTTTCTTATAATAATAATAATAATAGCCCCCTCTTATCTCCCTGAAGATTATGTTGATATCTCTTTTGCCGAGGAATTAAAATGACAAAATTACTTGAATTTAGTCAGAATGGTGAAGAAAAAAATAAAAAAATAACCTGTTCTTATAGTAAATTCCTTTATTATTAGCCAGCTGTAAAAAGCCTGTGAAAATATTTCAAAGCATATATATTTTTTTTACTCTGGGTTTGAACATCAAACTTATGAGTTCTTAACTTTTATGAAATTCCAATATAAGCTTGGTAAGCCTTTTCAAATTATACACTAAAAACTTTGTGAACATACATTTCTAGAAACATTTTACATTTTAAGGCAAAATTATTAAACATTGTTAAGTAAATTGTCACAAAATTTATTTTAACTAAGAAAAAATAAAAGTAACAAAATTGAGGTTATCATTAACAGTAGAAATACGATTATGGAAAGCTCTCAAAATTTATGAAACGTATGTAATAAAAATGTCATCTTTCAACTTGATAATGATAGATTAATAGATTCGACTCTTTAGAAACCACGATGTCGAGAAAGTGATATATTGTACTCGTAAAAGTTTCATGTTAACTATTGTACAGTGATTGATGACAACCATAATAAATAACTATTCAACAACGAACAACGATTAACCATTAACAAAGAGCATTTCATATCTATGTTAAATTGCTATACGCAGTCGCTGCAAGAATTCACGAAAAGGCAAATAATAAGCAGACAAGTCATATTGTTCTTGTCTTAATATAAATTACTTTTTATTGTGTCATGATCGTTTTGGCAAAAAAAAATGAAGGTAATGCAAGAAAAGTGTTGAAATAAAATAAAAAGTTTGGTTTCAAACAATGATATATGAAATTTTGAGAATTCCAATGATTATCGCACTTAGCAGATCATAGGGATTTATTAAATTTGTACAGTATTAAGAATACCAATTTCTTAATATTGTATAAGACATGTTTCTTTCAAATTGTGAAAATGCAAGATAAATACTTTGCAGGAAAAAATATTGCAACAATCTTATTGATAATGTTTACTTTAGTTTTAAAAGTATGTTACATATATGATTCATTAAGTTGAAAATCATAAATTTATGTGCATCAAATCGCTGAACTAAGTTTCTATTATAAAAAGGTTTTTGTTTTGCATTTCGAATTGACTTTGAATGGTCCTGTTAGTAATTTAACACACTTTAAATGACAATTACTTTTGCATGCTATCTAAATAAATCTATTCTCAATATAACAAATTGTTGTGTAAATTGATCCATATTCATCGCAGTGAAAAGGAAAGTAATAGTCATAAAAATGATTGCTATCTACCCTAACATAAAGTAATTTTTTTCTTAGAGGCCTATAAAATTTCCCCCGAAAATTATTATTCAAGAAATAATATTTAGAATCTAAATAAAAATATAACATAAATATTTTAATTTTAACGATAAATTGATTATTTTTACTCGTAAAATGTTACCTACATTTTACTAATTCTTTTTTTTAATATTCCTTCAATGCATAAAACCACCCAAAAATTTAAACGTCAATTACATTTAATATGACACTTTTTGCTTTAAGTTACGTATGATATTTTGAAGGTCCTATTATTACTTTATTTTCAATATTAATAAAGTAGTATCAACTTAAAATACATCTCTTGGTAGATTTATTAATATTTATTGCATAATCCTATTTTTAAGTAAATGTTTTGGAATATATAATTAGTAAAACATGCATACTGATTGCAAAATAATCATTGGGTTTGAACTTCTAACATTTAAAAAAAGTACGATGAATAGGAAAATGAACAACGCCTCAAAGAAATGGAAGCTTTTCAATTTTGTTTTCAATTAGTTCCAGATGTTTTTTCTACATGTCCTCCTTTCGTCTTCTTTCGTTTCGTTTCGTCTCCCTGCCCTCCCCCTTCCATAAACGTTGGAGCATTTCATTGTTGATATTCGTACTGAATGCGGAGCAGTTTGGTACATAATCACTGATGTCAATTCTTCCAAACAATTGACACAGAATATCTAATGAACAACTAGCTAATCATGTTGATGCAAAATAAATTCAAAACTCTATCCACTACATAATGTTTAACACTTGGGCTACCAGGTTGTTTAGAATTCTCAGAACCACTAGAAGGAGTTGTATGTTTATATTGTGTAGGAACGCGTTTTCCCTCCACTGAACAGATGGACAAAACTGCTCTTTTTTTTAAGGCCGGCAAACTTCATAATGCTAGATATTAATTAAAAATATTTCAACTATCTTTGATTTAATAATAAATGTTCCTGTTCATAATACACGGACTTCATTTATTTCATTTTAGTTACTATTTTAAGTGTATAATTGAGAATACAAAGAATACCTTTGGCCAATAAATACAGCTTTATTTCATTTTGTAATTTTTTTGAATTAAGGACACCTGCACAGAATTGCTCTGATGACTCGGCGTATAACATCCATATTTTATTCTTAATGTTCCTTGCATTGAAAGAAGTGATGAAGAGTGCTCGTTTCTACAACACGATGTTTTGCGGTGGAGTGTCGTCATTTTGACATCGCTAACTTCTTTAAACGTGGAAATAAATTCCCTTTTATTCGGAGGTTTATAAAGAAAAGTGAAAAAGAGGGAACAAAATTACAGGGAAATTATTTTTTCCTCCTATTGAAACTGAAGAGTGTAGTTCATATTTCTGAATTTACAGCATTTCAAAACACGAGGATTATTTTATAATCATCCTGCAAAACAATTCCACAATTCGAGTTTTGTCTTGGGGTTTGTAGTAATATCTAAAAAACGTTAAATGCCGTAGCTTCACGAAAAAAATTATTTTGCCAGTGCGAGAGCGCTTAAGAACATATAAAAATTCTTTTTTTTAAAAAATTCTAACTTTTCTATGCGGAAAAAGATTAAAAAAAAGCTTAATAGTAAGAAATAATTTTTTCCATCCGCTAGGGGAAATTAAATTGAATATACTGAAACTGGTAGTTTATTACCGTCATAAATAAAAATAGTGATGATTTTTCGATCCAGCTGAAAATGTTTGGCTAAAATCTACCGAGTGTGCGTGTGTGTGCGTGCGTGTACGTGTGTTTGGATGTAATTTTCCTTTTTTTGTCTTTATTTCTTTCAAAAGTCAATTTAGCATTTTTTTTTAAATTTTGTGTTTGTAGTTTTATAATTAAATATTGTATTATTATCCAAACTGAGCACGTATGCAAAATTTCAAGTTCTAGCTTATCGGGTTGGGGTTAAGAAACTGATGAAAAAATTATGCCAAACCGATTTACAGTGCAAAATAATAAGGGTTCGAAAAAAAAATGTCTATTAATTGAAAAGTTCTTTGAGCTGCTGTCCCTTTCTTAGGGTAAACTATATATATTTCAATTTGTGTGTTCTAATGTTATTAATTTATTTTGGAGAATATTTTAAAAAATTTAATAACATTCGTGAGATTCAATACACAAACATCGACACTTAGACAAATATTTTTTATAAATTGTGCCTATTTCTTACAATAAACAACTGTTAATATATGTGAACCATATATAGTTCTTTTTAGATCAATGAATGGTTATTAGATGAAGTATATCCATCAATTAATTCTACGTCTAACGAAATGTCTATTAATTTGTCGTATCTACTAAGAGATAAACCATTTGCTTAAGAACAAGATATACTGTTCTGTTTTTTCTTGAATATATCAAAAATATGGTAAATAAATTCCCAGTTTTTGCAATAAACTTCATTTCCCCCTCGTTATCTTGAAATATTTAAGCAATTTCGTTAAAAACTCAAAACTATAGTGATTTATTTATTACTAAAAATTAGAGCGATTAGAGAACGAAAGTCCTTATTCGTGTTCTTAGTTTTCAATACATTTATTCAGAACACCTTCTGACAATTTCGAACAGAAAATGTCCTAAAGAAATCACTTAACTATACACGCAAATATTATTTGGCACACGTAAAGACATTTTTAAGATAAATACTGAGCAGTTAAGAGGATTACACACGACTCGAAGCGAGCTGCATGATTAATGAACTTAACTCGTTTTTATCATCAATTACTCTAAACCACGATATTTGTCGTTGGAGTGTTATGCAGAGCAACTGTTCTACGTTAATCTTACATATTCTCCTTCGTTCCTATTTACATTTGGCGGATTCGAAACAGCAAAGAATTGTAGAACCGCAGAAAATGGCAATTTGTAAGCGTGCCAAGTTGATTTAACAGAGATTATAGAAAGAAAAACTAACGATGCTGCCAAATTGTAAATAAAACTTCGGATTAAAAGATTAATGAGCAGTTTAATCACAAAACATTGTTCAGGTATAATTCAATTCATTTTTTTTTTCAAAAATTGTAAAATTAGGAACTTGATTGGTTAGAACTTTGCGATTGCCTGAGGAAATAGTTAAATCTGTCAGTTAATGTGGCTGTCTGTAAAACGTATCACTGAATATCGGAATAGAAATTTTATGATGAGGGTTTTTTGTTTTAAGTATTTTATTTCTTAAAAATTATTTTATTATATATGTCAATGCTATTCATGTTACCTGTTATATTTCTTACATATTTTTAGTCAATCATATTTATTATGTTTTTAATTTTGTCTGAACACGCATTTCAATGAATCAGTTCATACAAAATCCAAAGAGAACGGAGAAAGAAATTTCAGTAAAAAAATTGTTCCACAGAATTTTGTCAAGTAATATATATGGACTTTATGATCAAAATACGATCTAATTATTAATATTTTTAAAAAAATAAGTTTTGTGTAGAATAACCTAAGTAAGAAGCTTCATTTTAAAGTAAGGTGTTCCTGGCCATACGTTAAGTTTTCAAGTAACAAACTTGTTTAAGTTTTCAAGTAACTTGTTTTTTAAGAAACAAATCAAACATAACCGTTTGATTTGTTACTTAATTTTCAAGTGTCTTGCTTTTACTGAAATATACACGTGATTTAAGTATATGATAAATTTTTTTCCTCCAGATTTTGCTAATGTGATGCAGGTGGTGCGATGTGATGAAACATATGGAGAAACGTTTAAAACAGCTAGGCGTCATTGCATTTGAACCTTCCAACTTTCAACTCTTATCAAAGAGGAAAGAGCTCCAAAAGGAACATCACTTTCATTGCAACGACAAGAGAAAATCTGTTATTAAATCTTAGTGTCGGCAACAATCAGCGGATTTCTTCTCCATCGGGTTTGCTTTACTTGCTTCGTGTTCACACAAGTTGGTGGAAATGGATGGGTACTATGCAAAAAAGTTATTAGTGCATTACATGAAGATATATGTAGCTTTCATGTACACTAATTGTGAAATCAGGAAACAAATAAAAAGTTTGAAGCATTGCTTTTCAATCAAGCTTCGTATTATTAAAATTAAGCAACATACCCATTTCAATATTTTCCTTTCTTTGTATTCTATTAGATTTTTCTACAAATTACAAGGGTCCTTACTTATGCAATGGATGTCAATATGATAAATGTTTTATATGGGAAGTGTACTCATGCACATTTTGAATTAAAATATATTTCGTATAATTTTTATAAAAAATTATATTGTTACCTTAAGCTTCTAATCGAATCAAACGGTAATTTTTATGTATTCCATTTAGAGAGAAAGATGGATAGTTAATTTAATACCCTTCATATTATACATATGTATTCATATTCTTATGTATACTCTGTTATTGTTTATATGAGCAACGTGTGTGACAATTAAGATAATTCGATATTCGCAATACATATAATTCGATTAAACATAAATTTAAGTAAGTCAAGTATGGATCGGTTTCGTTTTTGGTGGCTAAAGAGGAGCGTTTGCTCAATTTGTTTTTCAAAAATACTACTAGTTCGTTATATTTTGGGCACGTTTCTCAAGTTATAAAACATTATGAATAATTAACAGTGTAATGAAATAAATAGAGCTCACTCTTTCAGCGCATGGGAACACATTTTTATAATAGCTTTATTCGTTTGCAATAGCAACGATTTTTAGTGTGTAAGTAATATTAATTTTAATATAATACAGAAATAATAGTCTTCTTTATAAACTTTCGAGATGGTTTCAACAAGCACTCTCACTTTTCCAAGCCACTCAGTTAACTGACTGTAACATATTACAAAAACGCCTTTTGTAATAATAACATCATCATGGGATTAAAAAAACAATATGCTAAAGAAATGTTTTTTGACATAAATTCCATTTGAGCATAAATGGCTAATTTAAGAAGTTGATAATTTTATTATTATTTGATATAGGAAATAATTTTATTGCCATAAATCTCTAAAAATTATCATCAATGTGACTATTAATAAATTAATACGATTACATTATGAAAGATCTATATTTTAAACATTAATTACTGTATAGAATAATACATGAAAAATATAATTTTTATACCTTATTTCGATATGATCATCAAAAATAAGATTCGGAAATTACCAGCCTTTATTACTTCGAGTAATTACTGAATTAAATTTGTACTGAAAAAATCCATATGAAATGTTTTTTGATTAAAATAACAGCAAAATGTTTTTTTTAAAAGCTCGTCGATAAAAAAAAAATTCGTCGATAAAATTAAAAATTGTATCAAAAAAGAATATGAGAAGCATATTGTAACTAAGATTTTTACAAAGGAAGAAATTACTTTTCTCCAGGCAGTTTTATCAAGTATGCAATTCATGGTTTATAATAAATTAGTCGGTAGTATTAAACGAGGTTCGTTCAATTAACCCATAAAAATCCAAGAGATGCCGCTGATAACGTCGAAACTATTTGTTTTTAGTAAGTATCATTACTTACTAGAAAGCCGTCTGTCTTGGTTACTTACATCACATGGTTTCATTTTTACTGTCAATTGAAACAAAAAAACTTGTGTTTATTTAGAAAATGGGGGGAAAGTAAGTTTTGAGAGGTGAATACACAATGATATCTTAAAAGTTGAGCACCGAAAGAAATCAAAGCTGAGTTGGATGAAGTTCACTGCACATTTGCTCCTGAGCTTGCAACTGTTTACAAATAGGTAAATGATTTTAAAAAAGGCCGCATATCCACAAAAGATGAATGTCGTTCGGGACGTCCAGTGGAAGTGATTACTCCGGGAATGATTGACAAAATACACGATATGGTTTTGAGTGATCGACGAGTCAAAGTGAGCGAAATCGTTTCAGCCACTAGAATAACGCAAGATACAGCATTTTCACTTCTGTTTGAATAAACTAGTGAGAAAACAGATTGGAAGGATGGATGCCGCGTTTTCTCTCACAGGGAATAAAAATACAATATTTTTGGTCGATCCTGAGGCTATTTCGGTACTTTTCTTACAAATTTCTGATGAGTTTTTGAGTCAATACATAACTGTGGGCTTCACGTGGATACACTATTACATGCCAAAGACAAAGGAACTGTAACAACAGTGAGTTTGGGAAGGCGAACGGGCTTCGAAAAAAGCAAAGATGAAGAAATCGGATGGCAAAGTGATGACTACGGATTTTTTGATTATGATGCACTGCACCTGCGTACACCTGTACAGTGGCCAAATTCATGTAATTAGTGTTCGAATTATTACAACATCCACCGTATTTGGCCCCCAGTCACTTTTTATTATTCCCAAACTTAAATAAAATGGCTCGGTTTCCAACGGTTCACGTCCAACAAGAGGTTATCACCCGAACAGATGCCTATTTTGGGTAATCTTCCAAAATCTTACTTTTTAGATGACTTACACAAAGTTGGAGAAACGTTTGAAAACTGTGTATAGAGCTAAATGGAGATTATATACAAAAAAAAGACAAAAATAAAAAAAGTCTACCAAAATTAATTTTTTTTTTCTTCTTTTCCTTTCTAAGGACTTATTGAACGACCTTCGAATATTAAGAAAAAGAAATGTCAAATGCTTGACAAAAAGAATTAAAAAACAGAAAGTCCAGTTCAACATTACTTTTATAATTTTTAAGAAAAACACAGCAATGAAACAAAAAATAATCCCATGTCCTCTGTATTTTCTATTATCCAAAATAAGTGACAAAAGGGAATAAAATGATTTAATATGTACGATAGTATAAAAGAAATTTCTGAATGAAAGGATATTCTGACTTCCGAGATAAAATGCAAAAATAAAAATATCTTAGATTCCAAAAATATTATTGTCCTCTCTTTTATATTTATGTTTTCTATTATGGGAGAATCATTGGAAAGTTTCAAGAAGTCACTTTGTGAGTGATAGGATAGAAAATTTGCAGCAACATGGAGTATTTTCTTGCCATGTATAATCAATAACTTGCATAAACTTATTCATATTATATCACATAACGCCCCGCCCATTGAAATGGTGACAGACCAATGAAAGTCATTGATATCATCAATCATAAGAATTATTTCTGCAGATGTCAGTTGGGATATTTACTTTGAATGAAATGGATCCTTGTTTACTGTTCGTGTTATTCCAGGAAAAAGAAAAAGAACATTAATGAGCAAAGAAGTTGCATACTTATTCCACATTTTGAGTTCATTTTCCTCAAAATATTTACTTGAAGCATCTATCGTTGTTATCAGAATTTAAATTTCTTTATAACGATCTCTTTTCTACACATGAATGCAATTATATTGAGAGTACAGTTTATACGAAAGTAAATGATGATTTAAATATGAAGAAAAGTTGATTAAATTTTGAATCAATCCAAGGAAATGCAAAGTGTGAAAACATTTTATTCGGATTCTATAATGAATAGATCGTTTCAATGTTTACTAGATAGTATTTTTTAGTTATAAACTTTTTGTGAATAAGGCTTAAAGCAAAGTTTTATCTGGATCCGAAGTTGCCAGAGGGAGTAACTGTCTTCAGTATAATGCACCTTAAAGGAGGAAAGAGCTGGTACAAAGCACCATAACGATTCTTTTGAAGGATCTTCAAGTAAATAATTAAATTCAAAGATATATCATTCAAAAATTAATAAGAGAATTTATATTATATTATATTATATTATATTATATTATATTATATTATATTATATTATATTATATTATATTATATTATA
>BMAW01015190.1:89143-146356 GCA_019974015.1 Nephila pilipes | reverse complement strand
TCGATCATAAGTTAAATATTAGAAAATTGGAGTGCTCACAACTCATCAATTTTTATTCAAAAATTTTCAGCTGGATTAATAAATCATCACTTTTTAAAATTTATGATGATGAAAAACTTTATTTATGATGATGAATATGAAATTTTCAATACATTTTCTTTCAATTTCTTAGTGGCCAAAGAAAAATTACCTTTTAAAAAAATTTAGCTCCATTCTTACCCTTTTGTTACATAGAGGTATGCTTTTTAAAAAAAATAATATATATATAACTTTTAAGGAACAGCAGGAAGATCAATAGATCAATAGTAGAATGGGTCAACTTAGGTTACCACATAAGTATCACAAACTTCATTATTGACTTATCGTTATTTATCTTATTTTATTTCTCTGTTTATTTTTTCTATTATACGTAAAATATATCTTCTTAACATTAAATATAAAAATACCGGAAAATGTTAGGATTATTGTAAATGTTTGGAAAATACTTTTCGTCAAAGAATAAATTTTACTCTAAATTTCTTAAAATTTCTTTGAAAGTTGTAATATGTTTTTTTTATTTAATCCCAAAACATTCACCAATTTTCTCGCAATGTGGCGTATTGGCGTATGAGCTAGTATTTCATACAGCGCAGAAAATAGAGCAAATAGTTTTTCATAAACTCACTATTTCAACAAACATAAATACTCCAATTATATATATTTAAGTTTTTAATATTTTTGTAGGAGAAATAAAAAATAAGCTGCTTGAAATATTAAAAATAATTTTCTGAAAACACTTTTATTCATACTGCGTTATGCGTTTATCGGATTACCGAGTTTTAAATTATACAGTATTTTTATACAAAACATTGTAAAAAAAATCGAATAGAAATTCGCCAAATAAAATTTTAAAGTTATGCTAGTATATCACGTTATGCGACATATAAAGTTTTGCAAAATATATAGATATTGACAAAGTAATGACAGGAAAAAATGGCAAGCAGTGATATAATCAGGCTAAATCGCTCTCTTTGAAATGTTTTATTTACATTCGCATATCTCTGGATTTTTGAATCTTTGAAGTGTGACACTCAAGAAGTCCTACATAATGAAGATAAACCCGGTAAATATCTCTATCGTATTGTTTATTTGATACTTGAGCGAATGATATACTCGGACAAAAGATGTTATATGCAGCGATAAACTAGATTCCAATTTTGAGTGAAGTCTCTTCTGTTTTCTAAGTATGTGTTTCTATTATTTGTGTTGAATCCAATGCTTTTCAAAACTTTAGTTCAAAAAGTAATAACGTCTCAACCTTCAGATATCTTGAAGTTTAATTAAATTGTCAAAAAGGACTCAATTTCAATTTAAGTGGTGGCATAAAAATAAAAATAAATAAATGTTTATTAGCTTTCTTCACACACACTATGCAATATATCACTCTCTTAAATAACTCCCAATGCTCCTCAATCCCACCTTAGAATTAAACAATAAAATTCTACGATACCTACTAACTCGTTTCAAGTGAGATAATTCTCGAATACTGCAGGCTCAAATCCTATTACCACCATCTACTTTCAGGGGTCATTTTCAACCTATTTTAATCACAAACTATTAACTAAAATTAATCAATTATGCACCATCAGCTTCCCTTTTCATTTTCAATTCTATTTAACTTCTATATCTCTATCCTCAATTCATTTCGTTACTCTTCTTATCTTCATCTAATTTGCGTAATCACGTTCATTTGACAGGTAAGGAATTCGAATTCTATAGATAAAATCAGAAATTAACCCCAGATGTTACTCAAGGGAATGTTTATGAAAAGCCTAAAGTTAAAAGAAGAAATCTTGAATTTTGCTGTATACGTTAAATTTGAACTTTAACTAGTCGACGAATGTAAACAAATGTTTCTTTATTATTGCTGAGCTTACGTTATTTTTTAAGACTTGAACAATGTTAACTTACATAAGACATATATAGTATCCATCTAAATATAATGCTATAAGACTTTATTAAATCGGACAGCGCGAGATTGTAGAATATCCTTTTTTTTGTACCTGGTAATGGCTCTGACCTCTTAATTGTTATTTTTCCTTTTATGGAATTCATATTATTCTTTTATTCAAATGGCGTCATTTAAAAAGAAGCCAAAACTGAATTAAAAAAGTCACTTCTAGATATTTTGTGTTGAAATACGTTGAAGACAGTAGCAAAGAAATTGTATATGTATATTATGAACATTTTCGGCATCTGTGTGTATTGTAATTATTCTGTAAATTAACACTAATGGACGACAATGAGGAACAATCGTTTATTCAAACCAGTATGCATATGAAGTACGGTCAAAGAAAATAAACTTAGATCATCATGTTCTTAGTATATTTTACTACTTCATACATAATTATGAAGTATTGTATTGATTTTTAACTCTCTCTTAAGTGCGATTATTTTCCAATTTGCCTTCTCTTATTTCAAAATAGACGCTCTTTTTTTATTGTGCAAAATATTTAGCCAAGTATTTGGCCTTAGTTTACAGGTTCTTTTGTTCGACATGGACTTTCTTTATTTCTGCAGATTTAGAATCGTAATACTATGCAACTAGAAATTTTAAAGAAATTTTGTTGTTTTGACTAATTTTAAGAGAAAAATATATGATTTGTGGAATATGGTTTCAAATTAGTGTAATATTCTAAAACTAACAGTCCAAACAAACACGCTCAGATAGATATTCCTCGAATTATATCCGAGAAATATCAGCCCGATTATAACAATCCTGAAGATATTCCTCAAAATAATTTTACATTTACCCCACAATTATGTACTTTATCATTAACGGAAATCTCCTCATCGATAAAAATTTTAATTTAATCGTTCTCAAATGTTTCAGTTATTTTTAGTTCCATTGTTTTTTTATCAGAAATATAAAAAAAAAATCAGTAATATTTAAGATAATAATAATTTAAATTGAATAAATAAATAAGAAGAATTTAAAATAAGTAAATAAATAAACAAATAATAATAATATGAAATGAATAAATAATAATAATATAAAATAAATAAATAATAATAATATAAAATAAATAAATAATAATATAAAATAAATAAATAAATAATAATATAAAATAAATAAATAAATAATAATATAAAATAAATAAATAAATAATAATATAAAATAAATAAATAATAATAATATAAAATAAATAAATGAAAAATAATAATAATATTTTAAAATAAATAAGAAATAATAATAATATTTTAAAATAAATAAAAAATAATAATAATAATTTAAAATAAATAAAAAAATAATAATAATATTTTAAAATAAATAAAAAATAATAATATTTTAAAATAAATAAAAAATAATAATAATATTTTAAAATAAATAAAAATAATAATAATATTTTAAAATAAATAAATAACAATTGAAAATAATATAAAATAATAAAACCTATGTTTTAGTAACACGTCGACTAAAAGAATGAAGTCTCGTACTCAAAGCTTAACCGAAATATTGGTTACCACAAAATTCTTGACCTTAATTATTAGAACCTAATATGTGTTTGCAAATATGGTATTCTTATACTCCAAATAGATTATTGGTGACTTGCAGTAAAGAAAGATTCTCAACTTCTGTGCATTTTTAAAATAATGTTCATTTTATTTGCCAAAGTTAAAATTTTTAGCCACCTTCATTAAAGCAATTACTACTTTATTTTGAATAAAATCACAAATTACTTAATCGTTACATCATATTATACTACTCAAAATTAATATTTTGCTATTTGTAAAATTGAGTACACAGAAATAATTTTTTTCTCACCACACTGCAAAAAAATATCAAAAAAGAAAAAACAAGCTATTTCTCCATCATATTTTAAAAATGTGCATTGATAAATTTTAATGATCACCTCAAACATTACGGATAGGAAATCCTTCGAGAAGCATTACGTTGACCCCCAATAAATGAAAAAAAAGGAAATGATGAAATAGTTCATATAAAGGGTTTTAAATATGCAAGCTAATTATCAAGTAAAAAGTTCCAAAGTAATATTTTACCAAAAAAAAAACAACCTATAATTGCAGTAGTTGTTTCATTTACTTCCCCTCCCCCCGTAAAAGCATGGTTTTTCTTTTAAAGAATACTTCTTAAACATTTTTATAAGAAATGACTGAAAAAAAATATAATTATTGTTGGAAAATTATTTGAACTTGAGTTATGAAGTCCCATTTGAGAATATTTAAAGAGGAGAAACGTGACTTCAAATGGAAAATTTTATGCGTAATTTTTTATCAGATGCGCATAATTTGCGAGAGCTTTAATACTTACATGAAGGATTTTACCACTCTAGGATTATTCTTTTCTGTCAGCCTATTAAGTTATAGACTGTTTTCATGCAAAACTTGAATTTAAAATTAAGCAATCTTTCCAGTTTTTTCAATCGTTATAAAAAAAATATTTTTTTACTGCATTAGCCTCGTGTTTTAGTTCATTTTCATCAATTGTCTTAAGAACATTTGTTCTGCTCAATCCCGGCAAAAAAAAAAAAAAAAAGTTTTAGTAATACCCGATCTCAGTTATTTACAATAAAAAACACAGGGAGCACTCATTATTGTACAAGCTATTAAAATTACTAACAATATTTACAGAAGGGTTAAATTTTTGAATTACGAATGATCAAATATTTAATGGAAAGAAGCGTGTTTGTTACATGTACACTGATTCAGTTTAAATCCCACAGTTTGCCTCGTTTTTTTGCGCCGTTATAAATAAAGCGACAATCAAAACGATGGGTTGCTTCAGGTGAATTTGCTGCAAAGAGGCCAAGACGGTCTCATTAACTGGTGACGTTAGGGTGACCATTTTTTAGGAACATCATATCCATGGACTTCATTAAAAAAAAAAAAAAAAAAGGAAAACAGCCAATGGGCAACATTGCAATGAGTTATATAAATCTAAAACGGATCCTTTTTGAACAGCCATCATAGATTAAGAACAATAGCTAAATAATTTATATTGTAACTTTTCTTAAAAAAATATTTTCGATACAAGTTCAGCCACAAAAAGGATATATATAAGCATTTAATTTCGAAAGTTTAAATTTGATTTTATCCACAAATTGCGGTTATCGTAACTTTTCTTAGTGAATTCTTGCTAGAGTAAGCAATTCTCCAATAATAGATGGGAACGAATTATTTATATTATCGGTTTTAGTTACCGATTCCATTCCTTTTTGTAAAAATTAAAGAGTGACAAATCTGCCATAAAATTAAAAACATATTTTTCAAAATCTTCTGCCATAAAATTAAAAACATATTTTTCAAAATCTTAAAAGTTTCCTGAACAATTTTGATTGTGTTTAGTGAACAAAAAATAATCGAAGACAGAGAATAGAAATAAAAAAAAAAAGTTTATTAAGTTAGTTCCAAATTTTAAATTTTTCCGCAAACGAATAAAATAACTAAATTAACTACATCATATTTCATAACATTTTTTTTAACTATTTCGAAATGATTATAAAATTATTTTTGCAGCTTATAGCTGTTTTTAAAACCTTCAATAAAATAATTAGTCATTCGCTTATTACTTAGAAGATTAAAATAAGTTTTATTTTAAAATCTGAATCTGATAATACTCTAAATCAAAATGACGAAACGTTAATTCCCTAATATAACATTTTTCAAATGATAAAATACCAATATATTTTCTTTCATTATTTTTGTATTTCGCAATTTTCTGGAATGGAACTCGCCTTTTGGCATCCCTTAATTAGGTACGTATTTTTAAGAGAAAATATTTCCGCATATGACCAAAAACAATGAGTCGTAATTTTCGGCGATATTTGCTTTGATGATATTGTTATTTATTGATTTTACAAGAACATAATTTTTTTCCTAACAAAGATAAACGTTCTCTAAAACACGAAATTATGACCTAAAATATGCTTGGGTATTGCTGCCATGTCAACACGACATTCTGAAGGGGGGGGCTTTTATTATGTAATACATTAAGGGCTTTTATTATGTAATAGTAGAGAGAGATAAACCTGTTTTTTGGATTATAATAGTCGATAATTTTCTATTTTACGATTGTTGTTAGCTATTTATTAGTCAGAAAAAGGAATAAGCATTAAACCGTAAAATAATATACCTCTCTACATATATCCCGTTTGTAGACAAAAACAAGCCTTTACCTATATTTAATGTTTGAAAGAAGATAGGCTATTGATAAGTAAACAGCGAAAATCAAAATCCCTAACACATTTACAAATGATTTTGTAGTCTCTAAAATGAGCTTCAATTTTGCTTCTGAATTAATCAATTTGAATATTTTTACAAATGTAGGGAAATAAAATGAAAGCAAATCTATTAATAAAATTGTTTATATACTTATAAATCTAGACAGATGAACTAAAAACAAACCTAATAATAATAATTATTCTGTTTAATGCGTTGCAAATATTACATTTCCTCAAGCAGGGACTTTGTTCTTTGCCACATTTTACATTAAGAATTATATTAAATATAAAATGTTTTACATGAAAACCTTCATAAAATATTTAAAATTCGTCTTAGCTCATGTTAATAAGAACTACACATTGTATTGATTTACGTGTGATTTTCCACATACCCTTATTCCTAATTCAAGGGGGTGTTCCGATACTATCTTAAATTTTAAGAATCATTATTATATTATAAGTGAAAATTTTAAAATAAGTATATATAAAACATTCATAAACAAGTAAATCTTTGAATAATTTTTCTATTGGGCCTATCAAATTTATACTACTTATAAGGATCAATAATTTACTTGAACACAAATTTAGTTAATTATGAGTAAAACCGAGGATTAAATAAATGATATTTTAAACATCACGGGAATATTATTCTTTAATGGAATTTTGAAAAATATCACATGAGATTAGATTTTTAAGAATCTGAATGATTTTTAGTTAGCTTTAAATAATATTTTCTTTTTGTAACGACTCATTCTCGTTATCCGATTCTACGGACATCATGAAGCCTAATTAGACAGTAAATTCCCGATTTATAATTGACGATGATCAATGTTTATTAAATTTGCATTAAGAAGCAATACGAGGGTTACAGGCGATGGACTTCTGAAGGCGATTACCTCGTAACTTTTGAAACTCGGTCAAGTACGCGGAATCCAACTGAACAGGCACTTCCCTCTCCTAACTTCCACACTATATATGTCTACAGAAGAACTTAGAGCCTCAACAAATTTAACGTACATCAGCCCCGCTACACGGTAAGTTCTTAGCAGGATCTACGACTAGACGTAATATTTTTCCAATTGAACGAACGTCAGAAAAACGCAAACACAGTTTATAACATTTGTTCACATATTATGCAAAACGGCTCTTTCTCAATAAACCTTCAACACGCTTGAATCCTAAATTGGAATTAAAGATAAATTTCTGGCTTGCCAACCAAATCGTTCCGAATGATATACTTCACAAATACTGAAGGTTGGATGTCTTTTACTATTTCCTTAAGCCATGAATATCTTCCAACCAAATTTAGTCACAAAAGATCAACTAATGCAAGTCACTACACTTTCTAGCATACAATCATCTATCGACTACTCTCTATCACCTTTCCACTGTCTCAATTATATTTGGCTAAAATATCACTATACTTAATTCAATTCATAACACTTCTCACCCTTTTCAAATGTTCCTAGATCTTGATTCGTTTAATTCGAAAAGGGCTGGAATATTATTCAATTCAAATTACTAACCCCCTCCACTCCAAGATTAGTGAACAGAAAAAGGAGAATAGCCTAATGTTACAAATTGATCTCATTCTCTTGTATGTGTGTATGTATTAGCTATAAAAACCAAACATTGAAGTTAGTAAAACGATATTCTTTTGAATGATGCTTAAAAACCAGGATTATATTTTATAATACTTTCACAACCAATAATAATTAATGGAATTAATTAAATTATTATAAGGCCTAGAATATTAAAAAACCTGATTTGGGATAATTTCACAACAGTATCGACAATCTGACGAATATCAGCCTCATTCAAAGGACGAGGTCGACACCTGTGTTTGAAACCTCAATTGAATTTAATGAACTAGAAAGTTATTTTTTGGTTCTCTCTAACAAATGAACTTACCAAAAAAAAAAAAACACCTTCAAACAAATCTTGTTTCATTAGCAAACAGTCAACTTTGGAGAGCTCAGTTGTACGTTTTCAGACACAACAGAAGGCTTCCGTTGACACGCCATCATGGATTTTCGAGTACAGTATTAATTGTAAAGAGAGTCCTACTTTTCTTCTCAAATCTAGATTATTCAATTCTCGAACGTTTCGGTTTGCGAACCGAGTCTTTCAAAAAGGGAAAAGAAAGTAAAAGTTTATAGGCGCAAGAGTCACGTTTGGCTATGCTGAGCCAAACGATGAGTATCTGCAATTTAGATTTAAGAAAAAAATTGAATAAAGGAAAAAAAAATGGTCGAACAGAAAGGAGGGTGGGAAATAGAAAAGGGTCCCTTGGGTATCTCTGGAGCACGTCAACCTTGTTTACCAAAGACAGTTCATCCCATTGGAAAGAAACGATTATTAGAGTTCCTCGGAGTCATGAGAGTCTCGGAAAGAATTTAGTTTGTGAACTGAAAAATGATGCAATATTTCCCATTATTCGTAAGGCAGTATTTAGAGGAATCGAATCAAAAGATACGAGCGAGCAAGTTCCCTACAGTAAACCATTCAGCTATAAGCCTGTATGACTTTTCATTTGAATTACAAATTAAACTATCCAGTGAAGAAACGGCACTATTATACCTTTAGGTGCTATCAGTACTTTTTATTAAATTTGAGAATCAGTTGCAGAAAACTAAAATTGGAACAAATAAGGAAATTCTTAAGAACTAGTTTTAATATTATCATAATAACACTTTGATAACATTTTTCACTAATCTCCAGGACATTATAATAATTTGGATTGCATAAAATTACAATTTCTTCCCAACCCAAATGAAACGTGATTAGGTAAATTAGATGGAGATAAAAGTGGATTGAATTAGTGACAGAGATACATGAATAAAATAAAATTTACAAAAAATAGAAGGGTGAAAGAGAATATCATCAAAATGATAGTTATTAGAAATTAGATGAAACTATCGTAATTAATCTTTTGAATTGATGTGAATTTTTTTAATCTAAGTGCTAAAATACGAAGGTACTGTTATTGAGAATCAGAACGAGGGATATGATAAGCGAAGAATTCAATTTTAAATCATAATCCAGCTAGTTAAGTGGGATTCGAGAGAGAGTAACCTTATCTATATGCTTCAGTAATAAATAAAGTATTTTATCTTGCTCTAGCTGTCTTCAATTGGAGTCTAGTTCTTAATGGCTTTAAGGAGATTAAAAGATGTCTGCAATATTCAATAATGAAAGACGGACGTCACAGTTTATAGAAATTTTGAATTTGAATCTTCTTTTGAAATTTCAAAATATAAGTATTTCCCATTTGAAAGGAAGACAATCGCTGTAATGACGTGGCAATAATGCCACATCATTACAGCGGCATGGCCAATGGGCAGCATGATGCACATCTCTGTTGCACATGTTTGTTGAAAGGCTTCGCTTTGATTCTGTCATTCACGGTAAGCTGTTAAATGCTCTCGGGTGCATGATGGATTCTGCCAGATTAGCGAGTAAATTTGTAATCCAATTTAAACAAGCCATCAAAGTCGAGCGCAGAGTCAAATGTTACCTTCAAACTGTCCGTTCCGCATTGCTCGTCGGTTGTAGGATGTTTGATGGTTCTGCGGCTAAACGCAAGACCCTTCATACTTGCCGCATTCGAAAATATTTAAATAACCAATCATGCGAGAGAAGATTACTGTGATCTGTATTCCGCACTGTAACTAGTCATTTTTATTTAGTTTTGCTCAGCTGTGCTAATATACGTTAAAGTTTTTTTTTTTGTTATTCCCATATACATTAGCTTAATTTTCATTGACCCAACAGTGTTTTCATGAGAACGAAAAAGTTTTTCCGACAAAAAAAACCCTATTTTTGTACCTCATCTTGCAAAAAAAAAAAAAAAGAAAAGAAAAAGGGGAAGAAAATTCGGGATGTATGGATTCGAGAGATTTTAAAAGAGAGTATAACTTATGGACATTATCGTAACTTTATGCATTTAATTACATTCCGATAGATATTTAGGGACTTGCCCCACAGATGTTAATTTTCTTGAAATTAATTTAAATAATATGAAATCATCCATAGTCGATGTCGAAGTAGTAAACAAATGTTCCACACATTCACAAAAAGCAACAACAAAAACAGCATTTGAAATTTAGAGGATCTGACATACATTGCTTCAATTCCATTGGTTGTCCGGCACAGCTTGAATAGAACGTTTTGTTTAGAATCGAGTGGATTTCAACGCACTGCTTCTACGTTTCGCTTAGAGCTGAAACTTAGTGGTGATATCCACATAACTTTGTAGCGAACCGACAGTGTGAAGTCACCAAAACGTTCCAAAGCGCTAAGGTTTCTCCATAGTTACGAATAGACCCTCCAAATGCAAAAGCAATTTGAGGGGGAAGTCTTGAAATATCTTTCATACAGGCCTGATATCTTCCCATGTGACAACCATATCATCGGTCTCTCAAAACAAACATTGAATGATCAGCGATTTGTCTGCGATAAGAAAGAGCAGGGCACCATGTAGAACTGGATCCGTTAGTGACTCCGGAATTCCTACACTTCCAATCACCTTCTTCCTACACATTGGGATCATTGTTTTAGTGTTTACAACAATTATATCTTAATGTATGAGCTGTAAGTACAATATTCCGTCAATAAAATATTTTTTTGATTACAATATTCGTTGAATGTAATTGTAGTCTTCATTTCATCTAAGCATACCTTACAGAATAAAAATGCAATAAGCTATAGTATTGCAAAAAGTACATTGCATAAGAAAATAGTTATGCATTGATGCATTCATGGAATTATACTTAGAAATCCATCGAAGAAAAAGAATAAAGTTAAATGAAAATAGTTTGTTTTCTATTCAAATATGATTAAATTAAACGCATCTAACCTTTTTAATGCATCCCTTCGTAATATATCTGAGTGTTTTCTAATAATACTTTCTTTAAAAAAACAGGAGAGCTTGGTTAAAATAAACAAAAATAAAACAGGTCGACGGACAAAAATATTTTTCGCTTTGGGCCAAAAAGCTTTTATTTGATTACTGTTAGCCGAAAAGTTTTTTTTTATTTATTGAGTAATGTCGCTATCCAATTTATCTTATGCAAAATTTCTATTTGAATTTAAGTACAAACAATTTATTTCGACATTATTAAATAAGTTTTATTGCGTTATTAAAGTTCGCGTTTAAAAAAAATCATAAATTATTTTCATACTTTTCAAGGCTTTACTTTCTTCATTAATTAAGGAATTCAACTAGATTTATGCTATTCTTATAACTATCATAGTATTTTGCTATTTAAATTAAGAGCCTTGAGATATAAACAGTGATACCTGTAATAAATTTTGAATTCTCATCATATAGCTATCCAAAATTGATATAATAAATCAGAGGTAACTAAATATTCTATTTAACGGATTAATCACATTTAATCAACCTCTTAAAAGTATTTTCTGTACTGGTGCAGTTTTATTTTTTACTTCTTTGAAAAAAGATTTGAGAAATAGGGCTTTAAAAAATAAGTTTCCCTAAACTCAAATATTTCATGATAAAATGGATCATCCGAACACTTTTCGAAGATGCTTTCATTTATCGATAGATAATTATATCCAATTCTAAGAATATAAAAAGTCGACGAAAGTAATGTTACATATATTGTAAAAACCATGAATTTTAAATATAGCTTCGAAAAATGGAATTGCAATGCAACAATTAGATAATTGAATTTGCCGTGTCGTAAAATCCCTACATCCAAAGTTTCATGAAATTAACTGAAATAATTCTGGAAATATTTAAGATTAAATACTAAAAGACAATGAATATGACATATAATATACAAATACAAAAATTTTGAAATAAAATTTATCATAAGATTAGTGAATTGAAAAAAATTGTTAACATTTGGAAGATTAATAGTTTCTTCAAATAAAAGTCGTGCATAAGGCCCCTAAATAGCTTTTCCTTAATACCTTTAGAATTAATTCTCAGATGCAAATAATATTTTAAATTCAAGTTATTTAGAGTATTATCTTTTTAATTCTGGAATAAAATTTCAATCGAAGGTAAGTAAAATGTTTCGAAGCTAGTTGCATAATATAATTTATAAATTCATTAATTTATATCCTTTCAGTCTTATTATTAATGATAGCAATTTTTTCGAGTTCCATTGAATATTAAAGAAAGAATATTAAATATGTTTTTTTCATGGAGTGTATGAAATATTTTTTCTGTATTCGTGAACATAAATGCATTTTTAATTCGGAAATTTCCATCAACTCAAATTCATAAATTAAAAATATGTAACACATAACTGAGTGTTAAATTTTGATAAAGAAATTTTTTTGATAGAATTTAATATTTATATTAAGTGAAATTTTGAAAAAAAAAGAAGTATAACAAATTCAGAAATTTTCACGGAACGAGCAAGTACGTAACACATTTTTTCTTCAAGCAAATTTAATAGCATATAAAGATTTATAGTGAACTTAAAGAAAGTTGAAAGACGTAAAGGAAATATTTATTACTGAATGTAATGTAAATAATACAAATTCGCAACATTTTCAAAATTTGGTCTCACTTAAAATCTTAACAATCATAAAAAGGAACTTAGTTGAAAATAAAGAGTTTCGGTACTAAGCTCCAAAAATGATTATGTCCTAATTGCTTTTCAATTTGCTTTATTTTTACATTATTTTGGTCAACATTATATATATTTTATCTGTAAATTAAAAAAATATCTTCAATCTTAAATTTTCAATATGTTTCGTTTTTTTTTTTTTCTATTTGTCATTTCATTAAATACTTGAGGATAAATTAGTGTAAATTTTTAAATACACAGGTGAACTATTGTATAAGATCGTTTCAAGATATGTATAAATACTGAATCGAAATAGTCTCAGTAATTATACGTGTTGTATGATAAAACTGAAGATATATAACTTTTAATAAAATATATAATATAGAGTAGATACTAGATTTTTCAACGTAAAAACCGTCAATATATATACTCTCATTCTATCTGTACACCATTACATTCATTAACACGAGAACTGCTTGTTAATGAACTTGGGCTGACTAATGTGCTGATAAATTTCAAGTGGAATAATCTTGGCGATTTAGAGGGGTAAGTGCCTCTTACGTATTACGCTTGCAATTGACCGAGATGTTGATATTATTTGGTCTGAATGGTTCTAGACGATACGGCTCTCTCGAATAATATTTGAAATTGTATAAAAGCCCTTGATGTAGTATTTCATAACTTTGAAATACTAACACATGACAAGGACGATATATGATCTGATACCTTCCTCCTTTGATTTGAGCATATTGAAGCCCATTGAATATAACAATCTGCAACATAAATTTCTCTTCACAGTTATCAGGACTCGAATCTAACCTCGACTCTGATTACCACCATGAAATTTCTCACTTGAAATAATAAACCGATGCAGCGACAAAATGATTGTCAAAATAGCATTGTATGCAATTTATTCTGTGATTAAACTATCATTAAATCACCTTTAATTAAGTTAATACCAATCACTACATATAACTGTGTGCTAGATAGATATTAAGGAAAGAAAAAGATAACAACAATGGCTTCCACCAGAACGTGAATATATTTTCCATTGATACTTCATTCTTCATTATTTATCTGTCTCTGAACCCAGTAAAGTAAATCATCTTCGAAACGAAAAGGAGAGACAAACGTATGTAGAGTTTCAGGCTTGGCCAAGACAAGATGGATATCATCGTTTTTGATGAAAGAATGAAGGCCTGTTAATTGCGCGCCACTTGTTGATTTCTTGCTTTTTGACTTTAATAGAACTGGCAGTGAAATAACGTGATGGAATAGTAAGGCTTTATTATCTGTATACGAAAAGTTCCGAAGAGGCATTTAGTGTCTGTTACATATGCAATCTGCTACGACGAGCTCCGGGTTTTGCACAAACTTTGCGGAATTTGATAATTAATTTTTTTATATACTGACTGCGCATGGAATCGATCTTGGCATGAATGACCATTTCTTTTTTGTTAAGGTCTCGCAAAAGTGATGAAGTCAATAAGCGGAGATCGACCTGTAATTGCCTGCGGTTTTGGTTTACGTACTGGATTTACCAAATTCTACTTTTTGCAGATGATGCTCTGTGTGCTCCATATGTATCGGTTACAGCGTGTCCTGATGTAGCAAGCGTGTGATAACCAATTCTGGTAAGAATTTGCTTATGAATTCCTCTTATGAGGATAATAACAGCTGGGCATTATCTGCATTCTGTGCATCGAAGAGAGTATATCTCGTTGACTGCTAAAGTTAATATGAAGATTTAGTCCCCAAAGTAAATAAAAATCGGAATGAAGTGACATATTACGCGCAAAAAAATGTCTGCATATTGCAGGAGGAAAAATACCATTCATTCTCTGCCCTAACACTTAGAACAGGTTTACTCCTAAGACTCTACGAAACTGTACGATACCGAGTGGTTGTGTTTGAAGCAATTGTGATTAAGTCATTTCCGCATTGCAACATCAAAATGCCTGATATAGAATCTGTGGATGCAAGATTGCGTTCTTCTTCATGTGAGTGTACCATTGTTTTGTCAAACCTTTCATAACAAAACGGCCAGTGACAGAAGTATCTTTTACCATTTCATATGTGTGAGTGGTCACCAAGCTCTCCGATCTCCCTCCAATAGAACTTAGGCTGTGTAGATTCTTGAAATTCATAGTATACTCATTCAATCTGTCAACTGATTTGATAGATCTCACCGTATGTCAGACTTAAATGATTAACTTTCTCTAGCACGTACTTCAATGCTGTCTACCAAGTATTTCCTGCAAAATATTATCGTATGTGAAGATGAGCAAGTAAAAAATATATGAAATACAATATAGTCCTAAACATTTTTTTATCGCTTTTCTGTCCTTATTTTAATACTTCATGGTATGAATTAGTATATGAATTCCTTGTGCGTGAACAGAGTGATAAAAGCCAGTAGTTTTTTCTTTATTTACTTCCTACATTTAAAACATTACAATATAAATATTGTAACGTCTTCCCTTCCTTATTTAACTCCAGAGTCATCTTAAAGTTTAATTAAATAATCGAGAAGTTCAAAACTCCAACTGAAGTTACGTAAGAGAACAACACAGTTTATTATTTATCAACACAGAATATGAAAGATTGCTCTCTCTGAAATCTCTCTCAACTCAGTTAATCCACTTTGTGTTCTAATAATAAAGTCGTAGCTTTCCAAATCCCTCGATCCGATTCACACGCTCGTAACAAGTTCAACTCCTATTATTCTAACTAGAAGTCGCCCCTGCTTAATTTCGATACAAACGATTAATTTCGATTATTCGATTCAATCCAATTTAGAAATATCTATCAGTTATTCGTTATTTTAATATCACTTATCTTTCCTTTTGATTCTGTTTCGTTTATATATATATATATATATATCACTATCTCTAATTCAATTCACTACATTTATTTTCATCTAATTTACATAATCGCGTTTCGTTTCGGTGGCAAGTAATTGTTACTTTTATGCAATTCTAATTATGAAAAAGTTTCCGAGTTTAGTGAAAAAAAAATCTTGAATAGTCCAACATAATCATCCTGAAATTTGATTTTATCTGTTTTCAAAGATATATTAAAGAATATATAGAATATTGAAGATTGATGCTTTCATTTTGATAAGGAGGTGCCTCATCTGGAATCTCATTCTTCAAACTTTCATTCAATGCCGTAGTAACAAAATCTAACATCTTACAATTCTTTTTATTTCTTTTAAAATTAGCATAGTATTATCGTCAACAATAAACTGTAACTACAAAATGTGCATAAAATATTTTATAGATACTTTACTCTATTTAAATATGATGTTATTGATTATACAAAACCTTTCAAACTTGATGTGTGGGAGGTATCCCACAAAGAATCCGTTTTAGATGCAATTTATCTATTCAATAGATAAAATCAGCGACTTTTGAAACACCTTGAGGGGAAAGAAAAATTTGAAAAAATTTTCATCGCAAAATGTTTATAACGATTTACTGAATAAAGTATTTTGGAAGAAATTGATTTCTAAAATCATAAACACAAAAGGTGGCTAAATTTTCAAATTTTTCAAGCTTATTCTAAGAAAATGTGAGATTTCGTGATTGTATTATAACTTTTTCGTTAATATGTGTGTTTTTTAATCGATGAACAGCACTGTTCTACGTCAAAACTGATAGAGGCTTCAGAAATGCAATATGTTTATTCAAAGCAATTTACCAAAAAAAAAAAAAAGAAAGAAAGAAAGAAAGAAATACTGTATACATCATGTTACGCAAGCATAAGTACATCGATTAATATTTAAGGCTTAAAAAATAAATATAATTCATTTTATACTTGACGTTCCAGAAAAACATTTTCTTGCCATAAATTTAAGTAAAAATCACAATGTTAATAGATTGTTTTTTTATTTAGTTAAAGTAAGATTAATATTATATTAAATAGAGTAATATATAAACAGTTTTTTATTCTTACTCAACTAAAAACTGTATTCAATTAATGTTAAATCATGAAACTATAAACACTTTTTTACTTTTTAAAATAATAAGGCTCTCTTATCATATTCTGATTTCATTAATGTAATAGAAGTTCAGCTCAGAGCAAGGGACGTCCGAAACAAGTCATGGATTCAAGTCTCGTTTAAGACATAAGCAGTCGTGAGTACAAATTGCTAGAGCAGCTCAAATTTAATTGGACACCACTTTAATCTCGCGACGTGGAAGTTTGCATAGTGAGATACAATACCTTTTAAGGAGTAATTTGAAGCCCCTCGGGTTGCGTGTGGCTCTTATTGAATAGTTTGTGGTCAAGCCAACTTAACAGAATGTAATAAAAGTTTTACTGAAAATACACTGCCGTAATTACTCAATTTTCTAATTATTCAAAATTATTCATAATAAACCAAAACATTTGTCAATGAACCATTGCTATTCATGTTGAATCGACGTACCATTTGCCTCCCATACAGTTGCGAATATTTTAACAACTTAAAATAAAATAGCGCCATTAGTCTTCTATTGTATAGCTAAGTGAGCCTAACAATAAATATTCAACTTTCGGAGGACAAGAAAAATAAATTTATCAACATGAGGCATCTTAATTTATTCTTATTATCGGTCTTGAAAGTCAAAGTTCAATGAATAATACAGTTTTATTAATTTATTATTATATGCATACTGTTTTGGCAAAATTATATATATACTTCTATTTAAGTCATTGCTTTCAAAATGCATTTATCGAAATCAGGTTTCAGCAAGACTAGACGACAAGTGATTTTTTTCTAAGTAAAGTGATAATTGAGTAATTTCCCTGAGACAGTAAAAAGAAACTATTTTAACTTCATATGCAATAAAACTATTTGTATATCAAATATATAGAACCTAAACTATCAATACGAACAGTATAAGGAATATGACACAAATCACAAATAATGAAACTTTTTAAATTCCAACTATCAGCTCACACTCTCTCTGTATATTTTGTTCAAATTTTCGATCGTTAATAAAATACTTTTTATCCCTCCACTCGAGTTCAAATACATTTTTTTATACTTGTAGTAGATGACACTTGATGTTAATACAGTTTTTTTTTCAAATATTAATTCACTTAATTAAATTTAGATGGTGGAAATGCAGTTTAGCCCAACCACTTGGCGTGATTTCAAAAATTGCCAAACGTGGCGATTTTTTTTTTGCCTGAGCATTAAGTCAGTGAAGCAGACTAGGGTAGCCACATTTGGCAAAATACCGCCAAATAGATCTTGTCGCCCAGGGTGGTTGGGCTAAACTGCATTCCAAGTATTTAATTTACCGAATGAATTAAGAAACAAGCCAATGCTTCTACTATATCATTTGTCTTGCAATGGCAAATTTGGTAGAGCGTCGGCGTAGAATCTTCATGCTTTCGAATAGAATCTCGTTGAAGCATAAATTTTTTTTTATTTGATTTTGAAATAACTTTAGTTTTATATGGGAGAAAAAAAAATTCTCTTATATTAAGATATTTAGCGTGATATAAATTTAGGAACAAATACCGTTAGTGACGAAGCGTGTAGATCGCTTGGAAAGAAATTTCTTTTGCCACTTAATATTGTGATTCTGTCATATGTACATACATATTTATATTAATTGTAATTATTTAATAAAAAGCAACTAAAATAATTTTTTTCTTTGTTGACTTAAGTAGGAATTGACTTTAAATTTTTTTTTGTATCACTTGTTTAATTTTAATTTTATCTAAACTATTTTAATGTATCCGTAAGTAGTTGGAATATTTGAATGCTTATTTCTTTATCTGTGATAATTTTCACAGCCGCGTTATGTGAGTACCATTTCTTTTCGGAGGGTGTTACGAATTTCGATTACTAAAATAAAAAGTAATAAAAAATATACAGGGAAAATTGTTTTCGGATAGAAACAATGAAAGAGTGACGAAAAATATTTATATTTTTGCACACATAGCAATATGTATGCATAACATATTGTTTGTACATTTATGTATGTACAATAATATATATGTGGTGTTTATTTTTGTAATTTTCTCATTAAATATATCCATTTCCCGGTTGATTTCAAAATCTTTTCATAAGGAATAAAAATTCCTGCATTTCAGGGTTAAAAGCAACACGATAGCTAATGGAGATGGACCTTGTAATTCTGAACCTCGATCAAATGCTGAGGACGAAACTTGAGATGACACATTCCTCTCTGAACTTCCATGCCATGTAAATGGGGAGGACTTGGGAATTCAACAGATTTTACGTACATCAGCTCTGCTACATGGTGGATCTTAACCCTAGATCACTAGCGTGTTTATAAATGCCGCTAACACTAGACTTACGTAAAATTTACGTGCTCACGTAAAATTCGTTTTATTTGCTTATTTTACATTAATGCTAGTTTTAAATATAATGTAAGTCTTTTACCTATTAAATTTAACATAATCAACATAATTGAAAAATAAATTTATATAATAATTAATTACCAATACGATTATATGTCCAAAGAGAAGGACATGACTTCTGGTGCTCTCCACGAATAGCATTTCAACATTTGCGTTGAATGCTGCTCTATACCTTCCACCAGAAAAAAGTTACATCAAACTAACTTTTGTTGACAAATGGTTATTTTGTAAAGCCGAAGTTAGTATAAATATTAGAAACTAGGCATATTCATATCATCGTAATTTAAATTTTTCAGGTAATCGTCCATGACATGTACATAATCTATCTTCTTTCGATTTATTTCTGCGTTTGCGTGAGTATTTCTTTCTTTGCTACATTGGAAATAAACAAATTAAAATAATCAATTGGTCCTTAGCAAATCGAGCTTCAGCAACTGGACCTAGTCTAATATCAACAATATTTTTGGCGATAGTTTTCTGTTTAGTGTTATCATTAAGTTTCGTATACTACTAATAACCATTTATTACTTGCATTAAGTCAACATCCAAAAATATATTATAAACTTTTCATTTGTACCTTGAATATTTGTGTAGTCTTTCTATTTTTCTTTTGAACATGTAATTCAATTTTCATTTTTTTTACTTTTGTCCATATCACCACGGCACTTAATTTCTTCTATCTTCTAAATGTGTATCAATCTCTATTTTATCATTATGAATGTAAACTAGACCAGCATCACTGTCATTCACCTACCTTCATCAAATTCAACGTTATCGCCCCTTTCACTATCTTCAGATTCCAAAATCAATTCTTGAATTTCTTCATTCATTAAATACTTGCGTCGTTTGGCCATTTTTTCAACACAGTATGAAAAAAGAATCAAAAACACTTTTATAAACGCATTTCACAAATTTAAAAATAAAGTCGCTATCACTAGGACTACGTTAAAATAACATGTTTAAAAAGTCGTGTATTATTAGCGACAAGTAAAATTTACGTATTTAAAAAGCCATGTGTTTGTAGCGACACGTAAAATTTACGTGGGCAATTTTTTGCATATTACTATTGACACGTAAATTTCAGTTCTAGTTCATGAAGCGAACAAATGAACCGTAGCCGAAAAATTCAAACCACTTGATATGCAGCCTAAATGACGCCTCGAAACACTCAAAATCAAACAAGCATATCGGTGGAAGGGAAAGGCCAGAAAAAAAAAAACAATAAAGGAAGACCACACGTAAAATTTACGTACACTTGTGTTCTAGGGTTAATCGGCATCTGGGCTCAAGCCTACAACTCGATGGAAAGAACCCCGGTCACGAGTTCGTAACCATGACACTAGGCTACCATGACCACCAGTAATAAAATATAAAGAAGAAGGTAAATTAATAAAAGAAAGCACTACCAATCCACATAATATCTATATAAAGAGCTACCTGAACAACTTTTACTTATTAGAAATTAGCTCATACATAAAAATGTGTCTGGCATACTTTATCTAAAGTATCGTTT
This sequence comes from Nephila pilipes, assembly GCA_019974015.1. Taxonomy (NCBI): domain Eukaryota; kingdom Metazoa; phylum Arthropoda; class Arachnida; order Araneae; family Nephilidae; genus Nephila; species Nephila pilipes. The sequence continues at coordinate 125,693 of BMAW01015190.1, read as the reverse complement.
CTCAAGTGGACATTACTCATATTTACGCAGCTCATTGCCAATAGTTGTCGTATTACTTTAGAATGACTTCAAGCCCAAAAGGTGTTTGAAAAAAATCAAAAAAACTTCAATGCATTTTAATATGTTACTTATTTTTATTTTTACCTATTCATTCTCTCCTGACTGAAATGAGTTCGATTCTACTTTTGTACTTAAATACTAAATGAATATTTGATTTTATATCGTCAAAGAATAAATTTCATTTTATTGAAAGTTTATGTGTTTTAAAACCTCAATCCGATACCCGATGAATGAGTTTTAACTGCAAAGTCTTTGACGTCCAGACTTCGTTACTAAGGTACTGTAACATTGAAGTTCGGGGAGCAATCAATCAATTTAATGCTGAGGAAACTATTTTTATTATTGTCTAAGAATAATCAATAATCAATGTTTGCATTACAAATGTGGAGAGAGGAAATCTTACCGCGTCCTCAACTGAAGATTAACTGAAACTTTTATCATCTTAATAACCACAAAAGTGGATCCAAGTCAGGAACAAGCCTAAATATTGGGTCAAAGGCTAATGTCAGATATCGGAAGTTCGATTAACCGACCCGATTCTGGCTCTAATGTCGTGTGTACAGATTGCTTCTTCGCCTTCACAAATTTGCCTAAGCAGATATACACTCTCAATTCTTCTGTCTAATCTATTTGATAATTTTAAATTCGTTACACTTCTCTCTCTATATATATACAGATATGATAATTCACATAAACGACGGTATATTCACAATCGTAGTTCTCAAATTAAATGACGTCAAATGAAACCCAAAAGGTAATTTGAAAGGCTAAACACCTGAATACCGTTTCCAAACTCATGTTAACATTAGGAAGTTTTGCTACTTGGAAAAAAATGCTCCGCGTTTGTTTCTGTTCTTCACATATGCTATGATTATTTTATTAACGTTGTGACGTTGGGCTGTTTGCGATTTTCTCTTCACTAACCTTGGGGACTTAAACTAAGATTGATTGCACGAATTAAGCAATTTCTTCCCAATCAAAATGAAACGTAATTAGGTAAATTACAGGCAGATAGAAGTAAAATGAACTGAACAAGATAGGAAAGTATATAAGCAAAGCAAGCTTCTCATGATAGAGGTCGAGTGATTCTAGCGTTGAGTATATGCCTTACAGGTGATAGACGAGATCGAGAACTGCTACAACCTATAGTAACTGTAGTGGAGTTAAGAAAGCCAGTCAACATCCAGCTTGATAAGACACTCTTAATTCGGTTTTAGTGAGACGGGTGAATATATCTAGAGTGTTACCTTGGAGAGCAGGAATTCATTTTTCATTATAGTGCAAGTCTGTGGAATAAATATTGTGCGTGAGATTTGTCTAATCTCTTCTTGTATAAGTTAGTAACTTTTTAGTGTTAGTATATTTGATTGAGTTATGGCACAAGAGGCGAATAGTAATACTATTCCGTTACTACGTCACTCAAAGAAGCAACACGGGAGCTATTGGCGACGGACTACGTAATTTTGAGCGAAGATGACACATGAGCTAGAACCAGAAGCATAAATCACGTCAACGGGAGGACTTGGGGTCTCGACCATATTTAATGTGCATCAACCCGTTATAAGGGAGGATTTAAGAGGTATCAGGGCTCGACGAAACCAACTCCCACCGCCATTCCGTGACCATGATAGCTAGGCGACTGCAGCCACAAATTAATATTTCGAATTTTAAATAGTATTATAAATCAATGAAGTAAAATATTATATGTAAACTACACATACACTACATACAAGGTATGTATGTAGTGGCATTCATGACTCGACAAAAAAACGACGGATGCAAGACCATAATCAGTAAGCTACCACAGTCACACACACAGTTATAGATTAACACAGCCTTAATAATAAAGGCTAGTTATTCTTATAAACTTAAAAGTATCCTCCCAAGAAATGAGCAGGAATAAGAGAGAGAAATATATACTTGAAAGATTTTAATGATTTCTTTTTGTGAAAAAAAAATGCTCGGAATGTGAAAAAAATAGAGTTCCATACTTTTATTTGTTGGAAAGAAAAAAAAACTCGCCGAAATTAAATTTCATTTGAAAATAAACGCACTATGTTACATTGCACGATTCACGATTATGAGTGAAAAAGTTTTGAATTGTCCAACACTGTTTGCGTCTTTTGTTTGAATTTAGTAGAAAATTGAATTCGTCAAAGAAAAGCCGGATTTGCTTCAGGGTGCGAATGACAAGGAAAAGTACTTTTCTGTAAATGGCGTCCGCTCTTCTAGTTTTCTATTAAAAGATTTTCCAAGAAGAACAAAGAACGTATTCCGAAATTGAGAAACAAAGTGAATGCGAAAGAATTTCTAAGCATTTCTATTTGTGGACTATTTGTTTTTTACTGATAATAAGAAGATTGTAGTTTTACATACTTTGTTTTTAAAATGTAATTTTTGTCCAACCATTTTTATTTTGAGAGTTGATTCGTATTTACTATAAAGTTATTGTATATGTTACTTATTTTACTATGATACTAACACAATTATGTAATCAAAAGAACACTTTCTAAAGAAACATTTTTTTTACTTAATCAGAAATACATCTGTTTTGAAAATAAGACCTTCTACTTCATTATAGAAGTTGTGGTAACTACGTACTCATGGTCATGAAATCAAAGACACTATTGTTTTCCGGCGAAGTGTAAGTTCAAGCCCTGATGCTACAAAAGACCAGTTAAGTAGAGAGGTTGATGCACACTGTTGAGATTCATAGTTTTCAATTTTGGATGGGGGGGGAATTAGGGAGAGAAGGGTGCTAGCTCAGGTGTTGTCCGCCTCACTTGACCGAGGTAAAAAAAATTGAGGTACGACTCTAATAAACATTATTATTCTAAATTGCTACATTAATAAGTAATCAAACTATCTGTCAATCTGTATTTTGTTCGGGATTCTTATGACATGTTTGTTATATTTTTTTTATTGGAAGGAATTGCTTAATATTGTTCAAAAAAATTCTATAATAAAATTAATTTGCTTCTAATTTCAGTTTATAGTCTCCCTCAATTAACGATGTTGTCCTGATGTAGAAAGTTTTATTGTTTATTGGTATCACACTTAGAAACAATAGGATGGTTATTGGAAACAGACCTCCTAATTATGAACCTCGTTCATATGACGAGGACGTCAGCTGAGCCGGTGTCTACACTCATACTTCCACACCAACAAGGTCATTGGCTCCTCTATATGACGGGGTTTCATTAGACACAAGACTCGTTTATAAGAATAAAATCTTTCAAATTATCCAGGTAGTAATGGATTTATGTTAATAATTTATTAACATAAATCCATTAACTATTTAATGTTAATAATTTATTAAAATATCAATTAATGTAAAAGAGCAGTGAATAAAAACGTATTACGTTTTATGACTTCCGCTACGTAACAAGTGTTACATCACATACATTTCTTGAATATTGACTTACGTTCTTAAATAGTTTGTATACATAAAAAATATTTAAATAAATAGTTTATGGTTGTACTAAAATAAAGTTATATCCATTCGACGCTTTTTGTTTGTAGTATTTGCCTTTCCTTTATTTCGTTCAACAAATAATCTTTATAAGATATCTCATCTATGTATTACTTCGTTTTGTTTTGAGATTAAAAAAAGTGTTACCAATCAATTTATGCTAAATGACCTAAATTATCATTCGGCCCAAACTCATCTATAACTAATAAGTAAAGGTTGAACACTATATTTTTTCCTGTATCCAGCTTTCAATCTCTAGAAAGAGTACCTTCATAGTTATCTATGCATTCAAACTGTTCCCCAGAGCTATTTAAACCCGAGACAAAGTTTTATAGCAGTTTTATGCAAATATGACGGTTAAAAATAAACGCTAAGTGATACAATAAAAGCACCCTAAGTGTGATCTTATCGTATTTTGATTTCCCTCGCAACAAAATTGTGATTCGTGGCTTAAATTATAATGTGAATCTCACAAGATTGATGGAGGAATCTTCGTCTAGTCATGTGGGTAGCGAATTTTGTGCCTATATTAAATATACATTCAAAAAATATGCTTCACACTCTCTTAAACTTCTTTAGAAGTTCACAAAGTCATCTGAATGGTCATTTGATATTTATGATAAAATATATTTGTTTATTGTACCTTTAACACTAGTTGCTGTGGAAAAAATTTGGTATACATATTATGTAGTAAATACATTAAGGAGACTTTTTTCTCATATTATGTATGTGGCCACGGTATTCTAGTAGTCAAGATCGTGAACGCTCGCCCGGCGTTTTTTCCATCTATTCGTGACGGAAACAACGCCGTTGGTCCAGATGCTACTAAAGTCATACAGTATATTGGGGTTGATGCACACTGAAGTGAGCTTCAGTTTCCGTGTGTGATATTCTTCGAATATTAAGGAAACATATGCCACAATTCAGTTACTGTATTTGTAATTTAACCGATGTTCAGAATTACGATGATCATCATCTTAAGTTGATCCAAAATCTAGGTAGCTCATAAATTTAAATAAATAAAATAAAGTAAGAATCTGAATCAATTAATATTTCGATGTGATTGGTTATTATCGTCACCTTGAGAAGCAACACGAAGAGACCCCGTCATTTTGGGCCTCAGTCAAATAACAAGGAGGAAACCTGTGTGAGTTGGAACCTCTCTTTTCAAACTTCCACACAACGCGATTTAACTCGCATCGTCTCCGTTATACGGTGAGTCTCTAGATGAATCAGAACTTAGCGATGCCAGAGCTGCCCGAGAGTCCACGACAATGGCCACTAAACTACTGTGACCATAAGTTAATATTTCAAATTTTAAACGGTATTATAAATCAATCAAGTAAACTAATTATATGTGAATTACATATCTAGAAAAACATAACACGATCCCATGACCATACTCGTAGACCAACTTTCAAAAAATATTTCACCGACTAGTTAACCTAGATACGAGTAGCTCTTACTTATTTACCAAACTCCGAACCTTATAGATGTTTAATTATAAGCCATATATTCCTTTATTATTCAGAAACCAAATATCAGAACCGACATTAATTTCGATGTACGTTGAAGCAAAGGTAGTTATATTATATTAACTATATAAGATCGAATACTTATACTGATCTATGAAATTAAAAATAAAAGAAATGCTTCTGAAACAAAAATATATTGACTCTGTGATGTATTTAAGAAATATATGCGATAAAATATGAACGTTAAACTCTCTGCGATTTTTATGGAATCCTAGTTCTGTCTATATATATGATTAATGAAACCAGAATTGAATAGATCTCGACCGATCTTAAGATAGTAATTCTGTTAAAAAGGTGACCTTTGTGTAAAATATTCGGATCAAGGGCATGAGACAGACCCTCAAATGTATGGTTGGATAAAGTCCAAAAAGGTCTTGATGTGCTCAAAATTAAAAGTTAGTGAACATTAGAGATATTTGAAAGCGATGATGTAAGACTTTTGGGACAGAAGAATCAGCAATAATTTGACGTAATGAAAAAGAAGTCTTAATTATTATTGTTTTTGCTGAGGGCATGCGTGGAATAGAATATTGACCATTTAAATTTATCGCGATCCCATTTTGAACCTAGATTGGAAGCAGATATTGAGAAAAGTAAATCTTTACTTTTTCAGTACGTGCTTTTATAAAAAGAAATAGAAGCAGACATCGTTATAAACTATGCTAGATCTGATTTTGAAATGTTTTGGTTTTCGGGATGTTTTATCAAACTTGCATATATAGATGTACTAAATATACTGAAGTGAAATAAATATAAAATGTGTTCTTAACTTAAAGGTAATATTATTTTAATAAAAGTAATTTTCAAGAGATAAATCTACTATCTTTTATAATTCATTTATTACCCTTCGGACTCAAAAAATTTTACAATATCGAGGCATTACGTATCCCTTAAATTTGGGTATCATAGTTCATAAACCATGTGAAGAAAATAATAATTATAGTTTGTAAATCATAAACATACCATCAGGATATTAATATAATATAATTTTATCTTCTAATTTAATGTTTATTTCCTATCTGATAGATAAAGAAATTGTTTAATAGAACGAGAACTGTAGAATAAATCACTTTGATAACTGCATTTAAACATTTATTTCTGATGTTACGTTAAATATGCTATTCTTTTGAAGATATTATCATGAAGCTATTAAGAGATAAGTCCAATAAATTGATTTTAAAAATTCAATAAAAGTTATTTGCTTATGATTTAGTAGAACTATTTTTTTTAAAAAAAAAAATGTATTTCTTTTGAAATATCTAAAGGAAAATTTTCTTTGAAGTTTAAAATTAAATGAAACATGAAAGTTCTGATAAAATATTAAATATCACATAAAATATCTTCAACGTGTACAAATTAGTCCAAGCAGTATTTTATTTATTTAATCTACATACATTACTAGTTTTATTCGATTGAATCCTTAGATAGATGTCTTCTAACATAAATTGATTTTTTTCTGCTTTATTTAATACGTTATGCATAATATATTTCAAATAAAGTTAATAACTTCTAAAACTAAAACAAGAAGTTGCAGTTTGTGAAAATATTCCGAAATATACATTATTAGACAAATGTTTAAAAAAGTTCATTTATGAAAAAAAACCATTTTTGCTAACACAAAACATAGTATTAATAGTTCTTTAAAATAATTTCCTATCAATTTATTTTTTCTTTTGTTTTAGAGAAAATCTTATTTAATTTAAACAAATTATTGTATTTACATCATGAGAGTATTGGCTCAAGTTAACCTAAAACTCAAAAGAATCAGAGGATGAAGCATGGTTATTTTTCGATTTTGATATGTTTAAAAACTATCAATCGAAGAAAATTACTTTATTTCATAGAATTCATCAAAATGAACTAAAATTATGTAGTAGAATCTAAGAAATTTTATCGAAATAATTTTTCGAAGAAATTTCTTAGATTCAACGAGAATCTAAGAAGTTGTTATAAATTCTTTTGAAAGTCGACTTTTAAAAAAAGTTTAGCCTTTTTAATTGAGAGTGTTTTTGATTGTGAAATATTTTTTTTTTGTATTGTTATAAAATATTTGGAGACTTAAGAAATGAAGCTAAGAATACCTTTCTCTTTTCTTGTTTCAAAGGTTTTAGGAGAACAAAAGTCAAATTGTTATTGAATTTAAACGTAATTACAATTTTTACAAAGTATACCGTTTCTTTTTTTTTTTTTTTTTTTTTTTTTGGACGGACGCTCACAATTCTCATTACATAAACTTTTTTAGTCTGTCAAAAGCATTAAACAGTTACTTGGTTTTATTCTCGTTAACTTTCACGTTAGAAAAATTTTTAAAGAAAGAAAATTACTTTTGCTATATTTTCAACAAAACTTTTCTCCGTGTAAAAATGTTGCACGCATAAAAAAGCTCAAAAATTATTAATTATATCTCAAAGTGAAAACAATTTCTACATAATTAAGACATTTTTTTTTTATCTATTTATGTTTAGTCGCATGCGATAATAATTTTACTTTTTTAGTAAAAACGAGAACAAAACGTTTGCGTAAGCTAAATTCTTTGTTTTCTGAATTTTCCAAAAGAACATTTGCAATTAGGCCATTAAGTTACTTAACAGAACACAATTATTTAAAATAATTGTTTAATTACTTATAATAATTTCATTTACATTATTTAAATCTGTTTTTGATGCATTTTAGATGTAATAATATAATTCTTCCTTAGGAGGAATTTGAATTCAGAACAGTTATTTACACTATTGTACAGTATTATTTATTTCAAACATAATTTAATAATTTTAAATATAATTACTGATTTAATTTGTTATAAACTACATAAAAACTTATTAAATAACGCGAATTGTTGTTCATATAAAATATTATAAATAAATTATTGTTATGGAATATCTCTGTTGTAGTGAATTGATGTTCATAAGCAAACTTTTAATTATCTGTTTACAAATATGTGTTGCATCAATTAAAATTAACATGCATTGTAATACTTTAGGAATCATTGAAATTTAAAACTGCTGTTGCTGTATCTTCAGAAGAAGGAGGATTAGATCGGAGTTAAATTCATTTTTCGGACTTATTTCCTAATATTATTTTAATAAATAATTTATTCGAATGTTTTCCACCTCATTTAGTCTTCAAAATTTTTAGTAACATTTATTTCACGTGAAGAAAAAAGACTTACGATAACTGAGATGCTTTTATTTATTCAGTTCCTTTTTTGTCCCAAATGAATTAAAGGTATATAATTTGAAACCCTAGGTATTCAAATACTTGCTTCAGGCCTTTGTAAAAGCTTAAACTGGATTAATGTTAATGAAAACATAAGGTGAAATATTAAAGATATTTAATTCTTTATTCTGATACTAGATAAGAATAAAGTAATAAATTGTATAGACAACTTATAATATTGAAAAACAAAATTTTATAATTTTATTCAGCCTACAATACATCGCTTTTTTTCCAAAGTCGAAAATGAACTAAACTGTAATAATTTATTCTTTGCATTTTTTATGCTTAAACAATTTTCTACAAACTTAAACAAACTTTTTCCGTAAAATTAAATAACTTTTATTAGTTATTTTTCATGCATTAAATAAAAGCATTTGTCAATGAATTTGCCAAACAAAAACTTCGACAAGCATTTTCCCCCAAAAAAATCGTTTGCAGTTACAGTTACTTAAACTTTTGCTCGAAAAACATGGAAACAATTAAAATCGTTTGCGGAAAAGAAGGAAAAAAAATATAACGAGTCAGTTGTTCAGTAATAAAAGTTCTCACCTACCTTGCACGTGGTACGATGTCCAACCATCTTTGATGACAAGGGTCCGCCTGTTATCGGCGCGGGCCCTACGCACGGGTCGCAGAGAGAGAGGGTTTTTCGAACGGCCGCCTTCCATTGAGAACAGTGATGTGAGTGTTTTCGTCAGAACTCCACATTTGCTAGCAGGAGCGATAGAATGAGGCGCTGCCGTCGCTCATACTTTTTCGGTATCATTTTCACTGACAAGCTAAGCGAAGTTTACGGAGAGAAAAAAAAATCGGTAGTGTTTGCGTTTTTGTTTGTGTTTCGTTTGATATGCAATAATTGGCTTTTAATTTTGCGTTATTATTCAAGTCCTCATTGTTTAAACTGGATTGTTGGTCAGTTTCGTCTCTCGCATAAAGTTGTTTAATAACAATGACCGTATCCTCCCAGTGTTTCAAAAAATTCGAAACAGAGGGAATTCTAGAACAACATTATATCGATTAATGTATTTGTTTGATAACTTATGCTGATTAAGGCTCCCGTCTACCGGCCCTTTTGATTTCTTGAACATAATGTTAATCCTACGGAATTTCTTCTTCTGTCCTCAAATCTTTACTATTTTATCTGTTTGAATCCAAAATAGTGAATTCGAAAGAGAAAAATAATAACCAAAATTTCTGCAGAATTACATTTTCTCCCTGGCTTTTGAAAATATTTTAGAATACTTTAAAAAAGAAAAGAAAACCCACTAAAGAATCATTAAAATAAGAGTAAAAATATTTTTAAAAATCCGGAGGAAGAGAAAAATGTAAAGCCGCAGAAAGTGATTATTTTTTTTTGCTCTTTCTGATACACTTTTTAAAACTTAAATAGACAAAATAGTAAAGATATGAAGATCGTAATAGAAATTCTACAGGATTAACATTATGTCCGAGAGATAAAAATAAGTCTTAATGTTAATTCATTTGTATGTGTTTTAATTTCCACTATTAAAAACACTTTTTGCCCAAAGATGGTTATTAATATGTGTTCGAATGAAATACTCAAAATTTCTGTTGAAAGCATTTTAAAACTTCCATTCGCCTATCATCTGTTTAGTATTTTATTTCTATATAAATTTAAATGTTGATTTTTTAAATTTAAAACACATATAAATTTGCATTTATTACCAAATTTAAGCATGGGTAATATATGTATTAACATTTATAATTTTAGATTAATATAGCAAGTTATTTTGATGTATGTGTTGATTTTGATGCAAAATACTACCACTTTCCAAATTGATTTATTCTTTAGGTTATAAGGACATGGAACAACAAAGGCAATGATCCCTCATTTCCTCTGTTTATTCTTACTTTTTACATTTTTTTTAATAATTATGACCCATTGTTTACTAGAAGTAATCAGTACAGCAATTACAATAAAAAATTTACTATAATTTTAATCAAATCTTGTCTCTTTATATATCTTCAGTATCTTATGGTTGCCGAATTGTTTGGTCGTATGTTCATGACCGACATGGTTCTTATAGAGTCGAGGGCTCAAATCCTGATGCTTCTAAGTCCACGCGTGGTGTAGCGTGGATAATGCACTTTAAATCTATCGAGATTATAGCTCGGATGAATATTGGAGCTCATAAGTATTGCAAAGTCCGTCGTCAATAACCCTCGCGTTGTTTCTAAGTATAACGTTAATAAATATTCAATCAATGAATTATATTTAATAATAATTGGAAAACTTGTATTAGTATAGGGGATATACTTAGTGTAAAATTATATTTTGAGAAATGTGTTTGTTTGTTATTATATAAGAAGGAAGTGAGAAAAATATTTATAGTTTCTTGAAAAAATATTTTGAGGGGATCATAATGCTAATGCACCATAAACATTTAATAAATTTGACATTGTATATGGTATGTACAATTACAGTAACAAGTAAAACACTGATATCTGTCTTGACGTCATCAAAAAATTCATGATTTTATTTGTTATGTGACAATCACGAAGTAAACCCGTTGAAAGGCCCACTGAAAGTAACCAAAATATCACGCAATTTTAGACTATGTCTAAGTGACCAGATCAATACTTGATATGCTCCAATTCACAAGTTCTTTCAGCTCCGAAAGTTTTAATTCACGGGGAAGGTTCAAAAAATCTACGTTAGGTATAGCAAAAGGGATACGATAGTATTTCAAAAAGTACTTGTATTTGAAAACAGATGGCATCGTCAATGTAAATTGTTCTTACCATTGGGTTCTGCCATCTGTTAAATAGAGCCGAAGTAAATATGCCATTGATTCGTAAGTTACTTTTAATTTGATAGCCATTTGCTACGAAATCCAAATTCGATTACTGCCGAGTCGAGTTATCACCTTCCGTGATACCTGGATTCATTATTATGCTCCAGAATTAGAGAAAAAATTGAAACGGTGGACTGTTTCCGGTGAATCATTTACAAAAAAAATATATATAGTCTCATCGGCCAGAAAGGTTACGAGGAAGTATTTTACAAGTGCGAAAGGCGTCACGATCACGAGACTTAGACAGATGTCTAGTGAGCTATGATGCTTACTAAAAACAAACCACTTTTGATGTCACGCGCGCCATCTCTTGGAATTTCTAAGAACTAATTGAAAAATCATTGCATTAGAATAAAAAATGGGTATGAAATAACTCCCTGAAGTACTGCCCATTGTCGATTTTTCATTTCCTAAGAAAAACTCCAGGTGTACGACGTTTTTCACATCCTAAAAATTCGCCGGCTTAACTTTTTGGGCCGATACACTAGAAGCAACCCATTACTTAAAATGTTCCTTTGTTTCCGGTGTATAATTATGAATCAATGTCTTGTCGATGGAGACAAGTCGACACAAAATGATGAGGCCAATTCGTTGTATCATCAATCGAATTTTATTATGGCAGCAAATGGCTCCCAAATCAAAACTTTCCTTTAAACGAGTGTCAACTTTCGTTTGCCACCGCTAAACAGATGACAGAACACAATGATAACATTAACTTACCTTAGAAGTGCCCTATGACGAAAAAAAGGCACAAACATTTTTTTTAATCTGAAATTTACATATTCTTATAAACTACGAGTAACATTTTTTGAACAGTCCAATAATTGCTTCGCCAATGTTTACATTACAAACTTTACGCAATTCTCTTATTATATAACACAGCTGTTATTATTGTAAGGCTTAAAGTAATTACATTGTTATTAAAATCAAATAATTTAGCTTAGAATTTGTTCCCATTCGTAATTCCAAATAAGGAAATTAAATTAATATTCAGCTATACGTAATTAAATTGCGCATAATTATCACAATCATTCTATTTTATTATTGAAACATGTACCAAACTAATGGATAGGGATCTAAAATATCATATACTAATTTAAAATAGTTCAAAGGGAATATAAAACTGACGCTTTCATAAAGAACTTGTGATCAGTGAGGGAGTTGTTATGGATTCTAAATTTGTTTTTGTTGAGGAAAGAAAACAGTCTTCATGCAACAGTTCAATCAGTACTCTGTGAAATTTCAAGAAGTGTGAAAGACTACACCAAAGGTGAAAATGAAACTTACGCCGAAGGTAACGTTCGAAATAAGTGAATCAATTAGTATTCAAAGAACTGAAATTAACGTAAATATTTATTGACCTTTAAAAATAGAAATTACAAAGGAAACATTAGAAATTTTGGTTCGAAACGAATTTATCCAAATGCAAGTTAAAAGTAATATCATTAAAAATAAAAATGAGAAAAAAAATTAAATTATACCATTTCAAAATATTTAGACATTTGAATTCCTGACATCATGAGACTTTAAATCCAATATTTAACAAATTCGATCAATCAGTTTAGGAAGTACTCAATTTTAGAATTATGATCAGAAAATGGAATTTTAAGGAGTCATATAAAAATTTTAAATATTATTTATCTACTTAATTATCACTGGTAGATAAAATTCAGAAAAAGATTATAAATCGCTTGCACGAATTAAGTGGTCACGGCCGAGGTAGCCAAGTGGTCATGGTTTGCGGACTTGTGTTTCCGCTGATTCGCGTGTTCGTTCATGGTTTGATGCCATTTAATCCCACCGTGCAGAGGGACTAATGCTTGTTAAATCTTTTTGAGGTCCAATTTCTCCCAATGGAGTCGCGCGGAAGTTTGGAGAAAGAGGTGCCAGCTCAGATGTTTTCCTTGTCATTTGCCTAAGCTTTCGAGAGCAGTCGTGAATAGTCATATGATTGCTTCTCAGTGAGATAATAATCAATCAGGTACACGAATTAATCTAATATATACCCCCCCCCAAAAAAAAATGGGTTTCCCGAATGAAACTGAAACTAAGATTAGGTTCATATAACATATGAAGCATAGAATATGTAAGCCAATATTTATGTAATTCTTCAAGAAAATAGAGCTCGGTAATGGGAAACATTTCTTAGTGTTTAATTAACTATTAATAAAATCAATTAATTAATGCACAAATATAATTCAGTGCCATCAACAACACCATAATATAATACAAAATTTGTCCATTTAGGTTGGAAATTATCGAAATTTATTAAGATATACATATATTTTGATTGTTCATGCTAAAATTAATTTATTTTCAATGCTGCAAAATGTTACGTATTGATTAATAGCAAAAAAATTCGATTTATGTTCAATCATATTTGTCAAATATTCTTACATATAGCAGCTGTTCAGGATAAATTTTGTTGAAAGACGAGAATTAAAAAAAACTAAATTAATTGTCAAATGTCTTCATACACAGCTTTTTAGTTCTTTATGAAACTGTTTTATGATTACCATTTTTTTGAAAAAGTCACAAGTAATTGATGACATTTTAACACAATATTTTGTGTTAAAATTTCTATCATTCATATTTTAACTATTATTCATCCACTATTCTTCACTATCATTTTGATAAATAAAAAAAAATTAGGATTTTTATATTATACTATAATTAACATACATAAATTAACTTTAGAATATTGAATATATAATACATGATTCTGTGCATTACGTGCAATTTGTTAGTTTTCTAACTCAAGCTGATCTCTTAACATTGTATAGTTCTTTTGAAAAATTTTAGGAAGCCATTTACAGTCTTAGAAATTAGCGACATAATCTAAATTTTTCAATCCGAATTTTTAAAATTGTAGTCTGTACGGTAAATAGCGTTTAAAATAAAACCCAAAACTAAGATTTAAGTTCCCATTGTCAAATTTCTATCACAAATAAAAACTATTTTTATTTGTGGTCCTTTAAACATTTAAATGTCAATATTTTCGAAAGAAAAGCAAGTAGATTTAATACAGTACTCTCCCAAACATCTCGGTTCAAGTAAAATAATTATAAACCATTTCTAGTTAGTCTTCAAAGAATATTCAGTAAGTCTGAATGAAAGTGGATGAATACAGATGTATGTTTAATTATTAATTATGTTCTTCAAGAGATTTCTGAACCTGACTATCTCTTCCTCTTACGCCCATCATTAACATCTAAACGCTTCGTCACTGACGGTATTTATTCCTAAATTTATATCCCGCTAAATATCTTACATAAGAGAATTGTTTTTCTCCCTTATAAGACTAAAATTATTTTTTTGAAAATCAAATAAAAAAAATTTATGCTTCGACGATATTCGATCCGAAGGCATGAACGCCGACGCTCTACCAACATTGTCATTGCAAGCAAATGACATAGTAGAAGCATTGGCTTGTTTCTTAATTCATCGGATAAATTAAATGATTGGAAATCAGTTTATTCCAGCCACCCTTGGCGACAGGAATTATTTGGCGGTATTTTGTCAAATGTGGCTACCCTGTTCCGCTTCACGGACTTAACGTTCAGCCAAAAAAAATCGCCACGTTTGGCAATTTTTGAAATCGCGCCAAGTGGTTGGGCTAAGCTGCATTTTCACCAATTAAATTTAATTAAATAAATTAATATTTGAAAAAATTGTATTAACATCGAGTGTCATCCACTACCAGTTTAAAAAATGTATTTGAACTTGATTGGATGAATAAAACGCATTTTATTAAGAGTTGAAATTTTAAACAAGATATATACAGATAGATTGTGAGCTGATAGGTGGTCACCTAATTTTCATAACCACGTTTCATCTGGTTGAAAAGAAACCGGAAACTTAAAATTTAAAGACAGAAAGAAACCCCAGGAAGCTTAGCGAGCAGCTGATGTTTCAAATTTAAAGAACTTTTCGATTTGCTTATCTCTTTCCACAACAGCCATTTTACTGTTCATCATAGAAATCGAAATTATATTGCCACGCCCCTTTGCCTTGCGAGTAAAGAAAAACAGAATCTGGAAGGTACTAGAAAGTAGGGGGTTCTATTTTCCCAGTTCTAAATTGGCCATTGTAGTCGTCTCATTAACTTGATGTGAAACACCAGTTCAGATGTCATACACCTATTCATCTCAACGTTGTTTACAATTATAAGGGGTGAACTTTTCACTACACAATATTAAAGTTCCATAGGTTATTTGCACAATAATACACTTACTCAATGGACTGTATTCAATATATCTCTTTAATGATTCACAAGACACCTGCACTTGGTGCCTTCACAGATAGGTTCTCTTTTCCACTTCACTAGCATACACGACGAGCTCTTCCCGCTCTTAACCACAGTTGCGGTTAGAATCCACAGTTAAGTTCCTTATTTACAGGTGGCGCGGTGATAGCACATGCAAGCGTTAATAAGGGATATTTGAGTTATTAAGTTGACTTATGAGTCTGAAAATAGAAGTTGTCTGAAAAGTTGAAATAAAAAACACGTATGAGAACATAAAAATCTTATTTACTGACAAAGAGACTCGGGACATTACTTTAATGGCATACAGTTCCTGAAGGAATCACAAGTATGCACGAAGCAACAGTAGTCTGGTTATTAGGTTCACGAATTGGAAACGTTAGTTTATCCTTCCAAATATCGTCATATATTGGTGCCGATGAACATTAAATCTATCGGGGCTCAAACTCCTCTCATAGACGTGGAGAGGGCAGGGTGCTATCTTAGATGTCGAACTCGTCATCTGTTCATGATTTACAAATGCAAGTGCATTGGATATGGTTGGCGAACTATTGGATCGTATAGAAGTAACAATAGGAAAATCTATATACAAACAATGGCCCCAGTAGGGAAGCAGTCTTGATCGCCAGCTCACAACAGGCATTGATTACGTCCTGTCGTGAGTTCGATTCCTGATGCTACTAAGAAACCACCTTGTTGCAAATTTGATGCCCATTGATTCTGTCATTTTATGCAATGAGAATATCTGGAAAGGTTTATGCCATCTCAGTAACTAGACCGAGATACAAAATTGCGAGGTCTGTCAGTAATGGGTCTTGTGCAGCTTTAAAGTACGACGTTTGTAAACAATCAATCAAAATATACAAATATACAAAAAATATAAATGAAAACTTTACTTCATATATTTTGTCGCTTCCATGGAGTCACAATATTTATTTTAAAAAAGGATGATAGGTAGAATATTATTATTCTTTACATTCCTACAAAAACTTTCTTATATTTTGAGATCGAATTACATATGCTAAATATGTAATTTTATTACGTGTATTGTTTTAAATATGAATAATAATTAGGGAATTTCAAAAATATGATGAAACCACACACCATTTCGAGTCACTAAACTGTAAGTTACATCTCTATAAATACTCTTATTGTTAATAATAAGGTGCAATATCACATGACAAATTATGTGAGAGTTCGGAAGCATAGAAGCGTGTAAAAGTGAAAGATAAATAGGGGAATGTCCAGCTGAAAAAGTCATTGCCCATTTGTTAATGAACATTGATAAAAAAAAAAATGAAAGACAGGTCGTTGGCCCTTTAGATTCTGAAATAACTACCTCATTTGAATACTTTTTTAGAAAGATGAAAGCTTTATTTTTATGGAAATAATAAATGTTTTACGCTATATGTAAAGAAAAAACAATAAATAATTTGTACTTTAAGTTTCTAAGAATATTAAATTATGTTAATGCAGAATAACCTGTATGTCGTGTTCTAAACTGAGGTGCAAATAAGAAAAAAGAAAAGAACAAAACAGTAATAATAAAAGCGGTAAAACGAATAGTGAATAAATAAAACCATGATGGCTTGAATTTTTTAAAATTACATTTGACATATTTGTCATGTTTGTGAAATCTTATATTGACTTATCAGTATCTGTTCTTAAAGATATGGAGTATATCATTTGCTATTTTGTAATTCATATAATTATTTGTACGTGTTGTCAGAATTTTTCGCGTGCTATCAGAAAATTTTAAATTTAACGAAAATAAATTTGCTGCCAATAAAAACTTTATCACAACCCATTGTTATGAGTTATTACTTTTTCTAACTTTATTTTATAATGTTGTGAAGTATTATACATAGAATACACAGCAATTAATCCAGCAGTTGCTAAAAACAAGGATGCTTTAAACTTAATTAAAGTTTAATCAGTTTCTGGTGTATATTTTTTTACTTTACTCGACATAAATACAATCTTAATACACAGTTAATTAATATTTTATTTTATGATTAATTTCTAATTCGCTATTTTAGATAAGACATCTAAGCACGGAATATAATTTAAGTTTTATTAAATATTTGACTAGTTTACTTCCAAGATGTTTCACAGATCAAACCGTTGAATTTACAAACTTTAAGACTTCTGTTTTGAATGTAACTGTAACCATTAAGCCGGGCTAAAATATGTTTCGTATGTCATGCACATTTGTAGAATGTAGATTGCTCCTAGATAGATTTGGTCATAGGGCAACTTTTGAGGCTTTCTAAGCAATGCTTCGATCGATCACGCAATTAATGATCTTAAAAGTAAAAGCACGTTTGCTTAAAACTGTTTCCAGGCAGGAATGTTCATCCGACGAGTTATTACTCCTCGCTGATTCTGTATTCATTCATTCTCTAATCTGGATTTCTAATCCAGTGATACTCATCAATGTTTAGCGGTTCAACAGTAACAACGAATCGAGCTCAGCATCATAATTACTGTTTATGTAGTATGTTTATGTAAAACTGGAGGGGTAAAATTCCAGTGATCATAATCACAAACTTCATGGTTGCTTATAAGTCGTTAATTCCTTCCAACTAAATACTATCACGTGGATCAGGGACTATTACATAATATTCAACAGGGACTGACGTCTGCGTTGGGAAGAATGGTGTTGAATAAAGTGCCCCTTTTCTCTGGACCAAGATTCAAAATGACAATGTCCGTCATCAAAAGCCGTCGAGTAACTTTTAGCATGACGTCATTCAAAACCAAGCCAAATTAGAAAACTCTACGTATATAACTTAACCATAATGCACTTTGAATATTGATAGTCATTGTCTAATCTCTATTTTACATATACTTCCCAAACCTGGTCACATTAGCTTGATAGCTTGAGCAAAGGTATTGTTACTAAACTCCAATGATTGTTTCCAAAAATGATATTTACAAAACTTTTAATGGATATCAAGAAGGGTTAAGCAATACCTCGATCTTGGCGACAAACTTGGTGTCTTTGGCAACAAAATGAAGATCCTCGAAAATATTCATATTTTCCTACAAAGGCTGAATAACAGGTTCAATCCTGATCCCACATCAACACAAAAACTTTGAGCTTTAAAATAACATTTTAAGTTAACTTTGAAATAATTCATAATTTGTATCCATATTCTAAGTGCACTACTAAAATTAAACACTGAATTTAATCACAAGCAATTTTTCTGTTAAATTCTCTCTCATTCCGATATTCTTTTCCAAAGAATTCGAAGCTTTATAGTGATAACATATATCTTTCACTAAAAATATTCTTCTTAGCTCAAATTATTTACTAGTGACATTTAAAAAAAAGAATGAAAAAGAAATAATAGTAATAGCACAAATAGAAATTTTTGAAAATATAATTAATAGATACCACACCCACCCACAAGATGTAACATTGTACATATCTTTAGTAGCTAATTTATCATTATGTCAGTTTAATTATAGAATCAATTTGCTTCAGCTTTAGTCGATACAGAAGTACTTACTCTAAATATACAACTTGATAGAAAATTAATGCTTACATGGCATAACTTTTTTATCCGTTACTCAATTTTCACTGTTCTTATTACTTTTAAAATTTCAAGTAGCTTCTATGTAAGGAATTAACTTTTCGATGTCCCCAATCCTTTCCATGCACTGGTGCTAACTGGTGACCATTCGGGTAAGCCTGTCGGTAAAAATTTCCGATTAAGTCTGCACCAAGCCTTAAAGAAAGCTGTAACCTCATCGTTAGAACAAAAGTGATGACATTTAAAAAGCTCTTTCATCTTTGGAAGGAGGTGAAAGTCGCAAGGTTCGAAATCGAGTACAATGATTCCTTGCAACTTTAAATTTATCTACGTGTGGGTTGCCTTCTTCAATTCGCAGCTCAACAACGACACCAGGGGGAACGCAAATGAATGCATTGCATATAAGACACATGCAGTTTTCGAATATTGAAAAAAAATTGGGAAGTTAGAATTAACATAAAATAGTTATGGCCTTGGGGCTTTACTTTTTAATCAAGATTCGCATCACCTCGAATCCCAAGCAGCTTCCAAACTGATGACTCATAAATTTATCTTTACAAAAACAAAAAAAATTAAACCGATTATTTTTATGCTAATGACGTAGGGCAATTCTAACAAGATGCGGAAAACGTTTTAACGTACATTGAATACTTGTTTAAAATCTCCGCCTCTTTGCATGAGGCAAAGCAGAATTCATTTGCGCATATTTTGAGAAACACGTTTGTATCCTTTGAGTAATGGCAATTTTTAAATAATCTATTGCGTGGGGGTTATTTTCATACACTTTCTTCATTACATATCTCTACAGAAAAAAGAATCAAGTAATGCTTAGATCAGGGGAACAAGCAGACCAAATCTTTTTTTAGGATGAGTCTATCACCTGAAAAAACCTTGAAACATTACCATTGTTTTATTATTCGTTTTGCATAATACATTTATTTCTTTTAATCAAATATCTCATTTCCCACGAGATTCAAGACAGTTCAGTTTTGATTCTAGAAAGACATTGACGTATTGAATATTAGTTGTAAACGTAAGTCAAAAATGTTTTATACGTTGTATTAGAAGTGCTTTTCAACAAAACCATAAGAAAATTACTTCAGGTTCATCTTTTTTATTAAATTGCAACTCTTAGCTTTCACACTCTCTATATATACCATGTTCAAATTTTCAATCGTTAATAAAATACTTTTTATTCATCCACTCAAGTTCAAATACACTTTTTTAAACTTGTAGTGGATGACACTTGATGTTAATACAGTTTTTTCAAATATTAATTCATTTAATTAAATTGAATTGGGGAAAATGCAGTTGAGCCCAACCACTTGGCGCGATTTCAAAAATTGCCAAACTTGGCGATTTTTTTTGGCTTTTTTTGACCTGGTCATTTTGACCGCAATCAGAAATCAAGAGTAAATATTTGATTTTACACTCAAATGTCATTGTAAAAAGTTACAATATGATATCGCAAACAATTTATTAATAAAATTAATAATATTTAACAGCATTCTTAACAGTAAAATTCTTTATTACACTAACTAAAATAATCTTATTTTCAGAAAAAGTAAGGAACATTGTATTCTTATTGCACAGTTATTTCTCATTGTAGTTTTTAACAAAGCGTTTCATGTTAAATTTTCTATAAAAGGGCTTAATACACGAGAAATGCGTTTCTTTGATTTTGTTTCGCTATCGCGTGTATTCACTACGTTGATTGCTTGTGGCGTTAAAAGAGCTAAGAAAAAGCATGCAGATCCTTTATTTGAAAAACAATGTGATAATCTCAGTTCTTTACTATGTCTCAAATAAAGGATCTGCAAGAAATTTGCAATAGGTTATCGCATTTATTAAAATCCAGGAAATTATGGTTGAAGTATGTAGAGCATTGTAAAAAATATTAACGTTTTCCTTGAACCGTTATGAACCGTATCGTATACAATCATTTGATCAAGTACACCTACTCCGTACTTAATGAAGTTATAAAAATGTACAATTTTCTGGGGATCTTTTGGGATGATCAGCTATATTAATGTTTGAAAAATATTATTCACTCTCATCCACCTACAATAGCACTGCAAGTCCATTCGTGTGTGAATGGAATAAAAATAAAGGATGAAGAGGAAAATGAGGATATTTCAATAGCAGACGGCTGAAATCTCTATAGTTGTCTTTTTTTTATCACTTTGTTTATTCTAGGTAGTTCATTAATTTATACACTTGGTATACATTATTGGAAAAAATTCAAATGTACTTAATACTCACCAAAATATAATAAAAAAACCATAAGATTCCAAATAGGTGCTTATAAGGCTTAAAAATAATCGCTTCTGAGAATAACTTTGTGGTAAAAATTATCACTCGTGTCAGTCGTTCTAGTGTTAACGTTACACAACATTAGTGCTATTGGCAAAGAACCTTGCAAATTTGAACCATAGTCAAGTAACGAGGACGAAACTTATACTGGCACTACACTTTTCAAAATTACTCATTACGCCAATGTCAGAACTTTGAGCCACGACAGATTTAATGTACATCTGTCATACTAAGCATTGGGAACATTTTTCACGTTCCACTTCCCTTATGTACAAGATGCGTCTATAAATACCGGATTAATTGATCCAAAAGCAAACAGAGTGCGTATCAAAATCAACCACACATGCCAAGTCACGGGACATCTATTTCCATTCCTGCTCCAAGTAATCTGTAGACATCTTAGGTGTGCCGTAGCCTTCATTCGCATTGGATCTGTCATCTCCAGCTCGTAGGAAAGCTTTTAGATGTTTTGAAAGGACAATGCGTAAATGTGAAATTTCTTCTAAAATTCAGAAAATCCACCACAGGAAATCATTCTTTATTAAAAAAAAATAAGCAATGAGGAATGTATATCATACACTAAGGGTTTCTACTAGTTCAAATGGCTTAAAAAGAGACTAGAAGATATTGATGTTGACCTATGTGCAATCCGACCTACAGACGGAAAAAAATATAGAAAGAAATCGGTGTTTTGATCTCAAAAGACCGTCGGTTGGGTATTATCTCAAATACCCAAACCATAGGAATCGACAAAGAACTGTTCGGCGAATGATGGGAAAATAATTTAAGAATTCTTCAACAGGACAACGCCCCGGTCCATACCGTATTGTCTGTCAAAGCGTTTTGGGACTGTGTTAGAACAATCCTCTATTCCCTCGACCTTATGCCACATGACTGTTTTCTATTCTCCAATGTGAAATCGGCACTGAAAAGAACGAAATTTGACACAGTTTATGCCGTAAAAGAAAATGCGACGGAGAACACGAACTTGCTTTCAGAAAATGAATTTCAACAATAGTGTCTCCCAATGGAAAATTGACCTTGAGCAGTATACAGATTGTGGAGGGGTACATACTGAAGGAAGTGATGTTAAATATCATATAGAATCAAAAATAATTGATTTTGTAGCATTACTCCTATTTCTTTTCAGCCACTCCTTGTATATTTATATTATTCACAGTTTTAAATGACTATAATTTTTAAAGTTTTATAATCAATATAAAAATAGAATGTATTCAATTATACATGAATGGTATTAAAATATTTTTGACAATTTTCTGAAATTGGCTTGAAAAACAATTTCTTTTCGACCACAACCATCAGACAGTTGACAAATACAGTCTCTTTTCCTTCTATTTTTTATTACAGAAAGCTTGTCTAAAGTGCGGCCCAAACGCAAATTACGAAAATATATAAACTTACACATTTTTATTAAAAAAAATAAATGTTTGCAATATTTTTCATATATAGTCGATTCGTTGACATTTATTTTGAAGTAAAAATTTAAATAAAAACTTCATAGTAAGCCATCTTAGTTGCTGTCGTTCCCTGCAATACGATCTTGATGGCACATTATTGTATTGTACATCAGGGCAATTTATGTGGAAAAATTTTAAAAATGGAAAGTGTATTAAGCGTTGTTATAAAAACCATTAACTTTATAAGAGCAAAAGCACTTAATCATAGGTAAAGATTTCAAAAGTTTCTTAAGGTAATGGGCACTGAATTTGCAGATGTTATTTATTATACAAAAGTAAGATGGCTCAGTAAAGGGAAAATGTTGAAAACACTTTGCGATTTGAGAACTGAAATAAAAATATTTATGGAAAAAAAAGGGAAACCTATGACTGAATTTGAAGACGAAGATTGGGTTTTAGATTTAACTTTTTTTAGTAGACTTAAAAGAACATACGAATGATTTAAATTTGAGACTTCAAGAACAAAAATCAATTTATTAATATGTTCCAAACAACAACAGTGTTTGAAAAAAGGTTGAAATTCTAGCACAATCAAATAAAAGTAAAATATTTGATACATTTTAGTACTTTGGCTGCACATAAACCTGTGAGTCGCACAAAATATGCTGCATTAATTTGTAATTTAATTCAAGAGTTTGAAAGCAGATTTTAAGAATTTCGAAAAAAGGAAGAGTATTTCACGTATTTTCTACCGCATTTTCTCTAGAAATAAACAAATTACATTCAAATCTTCAAATGGAATCCATTGAACTGCAAAGTGACATTCAAGTGAAAAATTTGGGAATGTTTTTTTTTTTTTACTGGAGTCTTATAAAGATTACCTACCCCACGATAAATATCCTAATTTTCACAATCATACTTTATTAATGTCTTCAGCTTTTGGCAATACCTATATTAGTGAACAATTATTTTCAAGAATGAAGCATACGAAAAATAAAAAGAGGACGAAAATCACTGACAAACATCCTTAAAATGCATTAAGAATTGCAACCTCGTCTGTTGAACCCATATCGATTTGCTTATTCAACAAAAGCAAATTCATCTATCTCATTAATTTGAATTTGTTGCATCGTTATGAAATCCAAATTAAATGAAACTAAACTCTTACAAATTTAAAATAAATATGTACCTATACATATCTAATTCAAATTTAAAAAAATTATAGCAAAAAGAGGTTAATTTATTTTAATAAAACTACATAGAGTTAGTTTTTATTTAAATTTATTAAAAAATATTGTATTGTTTTTTTTTTCAATGCGGCCCTCAAACGGTCATAAATTAGATACCTATGCATTACAGCTTGAATTTTTGTACGAATATTAGTATTGTTCCAGCAATAAAATTTATATGATACTCCCAGAGAAAAATATCTAGCTCAGTGATTGCAGAGGAACGCAAGGACTGATTTAAAGTTAAAAAATGGTTTTGAACTGATTAAAAAAAAATGGTTTTGCGTATCGAGCGGGATCTTCCAATTCCTTTATATAAATCTTTCTATCATTAATTGCTTAACAAACCCAGTATCATAGATCTGTAAGAAAAATTTAAGTGAAAAGAATGTTTTTGTGCCCATGTTGGGGAAAATTAATTCTTATATTTGCATAACAACTTTGGATAATTTCAAATCAATTTTTCGGCTGTAAACTTTTCCACTATTACAATCCTGTACCTTCATTTTCAGACACTGAAAACAAATATAAAAAAATTAATTTTCTTGATAGTTAATCAAATTTTAAATTTAAATTAATTGTTGGTATATTCTGAGTATAATGTATAAAATCAGAATATGAAGAGATCACTTAAAATAAGGAAGAACTATTGCAATATTTAATAACGTAATTCATTTAATTTTTTTCTTAACACATTAATTAATAGCAAATAAACAATACTTGACATCCTATCTAATAATAAAATTATATAATTTAACAATTTATTTTTACTTATCAAAATATATACTAGTGCGAAAATAGCTTTGACAAGTTTGATTAAGAATATGTAAAATAATAAAGTAATGCTGATGAAATTTATTGTAAACATATATAAAACTTATCAATATTTTATTTAGTTACGAAGAATGCTCCAAAAGTATATATATATATACTCTTATATATTTATATATATTGAAAGAGAGAGTAGTATGGTAAAAAGTAGTTTAAATTTAAAAGCTTGGTGTTCAGAAATTAGAAATATTTATTCTTATCGCTGAAAAAAACTTTATGAGTTTTTGGTTTCTGTGCTATTTTAATTCAGTTTTACTGTTTATTCAAGATTTTGTTTGATTCGAAGTAATTGTATTCATAAGTTTTCAACATGTAAGTTAATCATTTTTTAATTTAAATTACATTTGACAGTTAATGTCTGAATATTTGATATTTGATCAGTTTTGCGTGTTTTGATGATTTGTACATGTAAAAATATTGTTCTTTTTGGTTTATTTTTTGTTTCTAATAATATTTTTGTTTTCTGATTATTTTGGTTTTTGAGGATTTATTTGAGTTTATATATGTTTTCTGAAATTGATTTTTAATGTTTTTGAGTTTGTTTTTATATTCGTTTCAATTGCATTTTTTTGTTTTGTTATCACTGTTAATAATGTGTTTTATTGATGGGTGTAGTTTGGTAAATTATTCCAGAATAGCAACAGCCTGACTACAGCCAAAAATTTTTTTAAATATATAACTTTCCAATTTTTCCTGTTTTCCTTCAAATTTTTAGATTTTAAAGTTTTTCAGTTGCTACAACTTTTTTTTTATATTTCTGGTTTTTGTCTATTTATTTGTGATTTAATTTAAGTTATTTTGAATTTGTAATTCTTCTCTCTTATAGTTAAATTTAAATAATATATTATAATTCAGTTCTCATTTTGTAATTTTTTATCTGTCTATTTTTAGTTTGGATTATGCCTTATTTCTTAAAGGTACATTTGTGATTTTAATATTTTGTTACAATGGGTAGCTGGCGTAATAAGTTTTTAGATCATTTGAGACTTTTAAGAAAATACGTCAATATATATATATATTGAGACTTCGGTTTACTTTATTTGTGTGTTGCTTGCAAATAACAGGACAGGGATAAAAAGAAAAGAAAACCAAAATTTGTGAAATAAAAAAAAAATTTAATATTTTCAACAAACTTTTCATAATGTCTGAAACTTTACACAGAAAATTTCGTTCCTCTAAAAATTCCAGAATCCCTATTAATTAAATTTAAAAATATTAAATAATTAAAATAAAAAAAGAATGAATTTGACTAAAGAAGTAGTTCACATAAATATTTTAATATTTTTCTTTGTCTTCAACTAATCCAATAATAAACTTCATTAATTGGATAAAAATAACTGTCATTCACTGACTCGATTTTCTTGAAGTTATCAAATTTGATGGAGGTATAAACCTAATATTCGCAGTTCAAAATATTAACTGCATCAAACGACACTTGGAGAAAATTTTGGAAGGACTTCAGAAAAGAAAGCTAGTCTCCCAGTTAATTTAATAAATTGTGCAATTTAATTCCCTTTAACACGCTTCTCTATTTTATTATTAAAAATTGAAACTAAAGTTAATTATAAGCTTAAAGAAGGACTTTTATTTACGATAATGGTAATCAGAAGAAAAGCAGTTCAAGCTTTTAAAATTTAATTTACGGGAAGTTATTCTTTTAACTATAAAAAAATAGTTGCAGGAAAATATTAGCAACCACACATAATGCAAATTTTGTAAGTACATAAAGTAAAAAAAAATCCTCTTAAAAAGTTATAGATTCTGGCTTTGTTTAGAATTACTTGATTAGCTCTAGAGTTTTTATTTTTACCAAAATAATTACCAGGATCTCAAGTACAGAAAAAGAAAAAAAGCCCAACAATTAGTGCCTAATAATTAAACAGCTTAGACACATATCGTAAGAATTTGCAGGTTTCATTTATGCAATACTTGATGCTAGCCATAAAGTTGATCTTCCGAAGATACATAGAAATTATCAGGTCTAATGTCGTCGTATTCAAAGTTGAATCTGAATAACAGCTACGTTGTATATATCTGTGTTCAACTTTACAAAGTCAGGCATAATACAAAACATAGGTTTCTTCTTTCGATTACTTTCAATACTCACGCCTTATGAAGGTGATTCAACGAGTACCTGCTTTTGAGGGTAAATAATGTTGCTGAATCAAGTTGGTTTTATCTCAAGTTTTTTTATCAAGTTGGAGTTCTGTCATCTGTTAAACGAACCTGAAACAAACCTACCACTGATTCATAGGTTATTTTGATTTGGCAGCCATTTGCAGTCAGTGGACTTGGAGCCCCGACAGATTTAAGGCACACCAATCCTGCCACTTGGTGGCACTTAAGTTACATAAGGATTAGAATCCTGACAGGACTGAAACTACTCTGACCGCATGAGTTCGTGACCATAACCACTTGGCTTCCCCTGCCTCAAAAATTGACAAATAGAAATGGGCTGTTTTTGCTTATGGTTTGGCTAGTAGCTTCTAAATTTCAACAAGGGTTATGTCAATTAACTATAGGTTGTTATTGTTTTATTAACGTTACACTGTAAAAAGTAAGAGGGCTATTATTGATGGACTTCGTAATTCCTAAACTCGGTCAAGTGACGAGGCCAATTTCTAAACAAGCAGAAGCCGCTCCAAATTTCCATGTCATACCAGTTGTAGCACTTGGAGCATGGACAAATTTAATGTGCTCTAGCCCTAATACACGGCGGGTTTTAGTAAAATCAGGTTATGAATCCACGACATGACAGTAACAAGTTAATTCATGGAGATCATTAATTCGCTGAGTGTTAGATTGCTCTCCTTTTTCATGATTTTATGATCTACGTAACTATCACATCATAGTGATGATTGATTGTTTCGTTAACACTGTAAGACAACACGAAGGCTTTTGGTGACGGACCTCGCAATTATGAACCTCTTTCAAGAAATGACGACGATACCTGAGTTGACATCTCCATTTTTAAACTTCCACATCACGACAACGGGAAGACTTAGAGTCTAGACTAGATTTAACGTGCATAAGCCCTGCTACAAGGCTGGTCATTCGCATCATCAGGGCTTGAACCCATGACTCGATGAAACAACACCAGACCACATGAGAGTGAATCGAGTTCATTGAAGATTTAAAGTAATAAATAAAAGTACTATAGTTTTTACATATTAATTTTTGGAATTTCTAGAATGAATTTCCTTATTTTTTTTAAAGTAGTGCAAACCTTAAATATCTGTTAGATTTCAAATATTAAATCTTATCGAATGACTGGTTGATTGGTTTTATTAACGTAGAACTAGAAGCAACACGATGACTATTGGGGACAGACGTCGTAATTTTGAGCCTCAGTCAAGTGACGAGGACGACACCTGGGATAGCATATCCATCTCATAACTTCCAAGTCACGTTAACGGGAGGACAAAGCCTTAACTGATTTAACATGCATTTGCCCTGTCTGTGCGGCGGGTCCTTAGTGGCATCAAACCTTGAACCCCTGACTCGACTAAAACCACCAGCCACGAGTCCGCGGCTATGGCTACAGAGGTCATTAATCTAAGGGAAAAAATAGGACCTAATAGTAAAATTAATTCTATTAACAACAACAAAACCGTGATGACGAATATGATGACGTGATGACGTATGTAAACCGTGATGATGTATATGATGGTTTTACTTCATAATTGATGTATCATCAAGCCTAAAACATTTTAAAATATGAATCTCCTTAAGACCCCTTTCTCTGAAACTTTATATCACAAACTAAAGAGCCAAAATCAAAACTATGCATTTATTTCCAGTCTCTGTAGCTGTTTATTTAATGTGAGGTTTTGTATCTTGTTTTTGATACCCTTCTCGTTTTATATTAAAATTAATTGTTTTTCGTTTGTGACTAGATCCTTTAAGATATGTTATGTTTATAACGTTACAAATTTATTTTTGAATACTTTGTAATTAAGTGAAGATTTTATTTTCTCAAATTCTACATGAACGTAATCAAATATACGAAATCCTTATTAAATTGATATAACTGACTTTATCACATATTGACTTAAAAATAAATCATCAATGTACTTTCAGGAAGGTTGGCGAGCAACAGGGAGCAGGAAGTAACAGTATCCTAGATTAGCGTCTTTCACAAATTACAGTTTAATATACATTTTTGAACTTCTCTAAGCCACCAGAATCTTAAAGTTAGATAAATTTCAAATAAAAAGTAAAATCTACGAGAAATGCGTGTGTAACGTATAGTTTAGAAAAAGATTATTTATCAATTTATATTATTTATAACAGCGAAAAATTCAGAGCCTTATAGTTCTGAAGTAACAAGTGAACTTTAAAAATAAAAGTAATGCAAAATAACTGTAATAGTTGTGAAGCGTTTCGCGTAAAGTAAAAATACGGTCAACAGATTTTTCGTTTCATTAAAATTTCATAAGCTACTTGAAATCCAATCAAATCTCCTTAAACATTTATGCATAAGCATTTTTCTAAGAGTGAATTTCGAGAAAATCGCTTCAAAGACTTATTAATCATTTATCGCTAACTTGAAATTAAATGAAACTCGAGATCAAGAAGAAATTAAGAGCAAATGTAATCTTTTAAAATATAAAGAAATAACATAATTAATTATTTTAGAAAGAGAGAGTCACTGGTATGACTCTCACTGGTATGAGTATATGAATAAATAATTTACTTTAAAATATTTTAAAGGCAAATGAAATAAATTCTAACGAATTTATATTTATGTGTAAATGTTTTTAGTTACAATATACAACGTTTTTTAATTGTAAATATGTGTCAACGGTAGACTGGTGGACATGGTCACAGACTCGCAGCTGGTGTTGTTTCACTGAGTCATGTGTTTGAGTCCAGATGCCTTCAAAGACCCTCAGTGTAGTTTCGATGATACACGCTAATCATACTATGTCCTCCTATTGTGGGGAAATTTCGAGTGGAGAGGGTTAGCTCAGATATCGTTCTCATCACTTGATCAAAGTTTAAAATTACGAGTTCCATCACCAATGGCACTCGTATTACTTAACATATCGATCAATAACTCCCGAGACTAACCCAGAGATAGCGCTCGTAGTAAACCAGTAACCAGGTCTTTCTAGAGTACTAACCTTTGCTTGAAACGTGTCAAAATTTTAAGTCGATCGGACCAGGAAAAAGGTTTTTTGAAGTGAAGTGAAAAGGTTTTTTCCAAGTGGGTGCCGCGATTGCTTTCGATGGAACAAAAACAGCAACGAGTCGATGATTCAGAAAGCTGTTTATCGCTATTTACTCGCAACAAAAAAGATTTCTTGCGAAAAAAAAGAAAGAAAGAAAGAAAGAAAAAATTGGGGGGGGGGAAAGATTTGGAAAAGCGTTGGAACGATTGTATCACCCTAAAAGGTGATTAACAAAAGGTGTTATGTTGATGAATAAAAAAAATTTTGCAAAAAAAATGTTGTTTTCAATGTTAGACTCGGGAGTTATTGATCGATGTGTTATAAGGGCAACGTTAATGAACAATAGTATAATCATATATGGGTCTCCCATATGGAAGCTGGATTTCCTTATGGATCCTATCGTTTGAAGATGCAGAAGATCTGAATGGCTGGAAGACTGATGGTACCGTGGGACTGCTTCAATTGTTTATGTGGTTGAGTGGAATATGCAATGTTTAGCAAAGAAAAGTGAGAGTCCAGTTGAAAAATATCGTAGTCTGTAAATTGTGCATGCGATGGAATGTTTTTCACGCACTTCATTGCACCCAAGGGGCAGTGAATTTCGAAAATATGAATGAGTGCAGACGATAAACATCGATCAAAAACAGTGCATGTCTTGAACACCGAATAAACAGATACTGAAGAGGACAAACTGCTGAGGCAGGATCGATGAGCACTGTGCCCTAGATAGTGGAAGCACTGTTTATCAGCAATATAACTGTTCAAACTCTCCCCATGAAAATGCACATAACAAGCTACTGCATGACCATACTGAAAATTGCTATGAAGTATTTTCAGCGTTGCTTATTTTCCAATGAGATTATTCTGTTACATTATAACTCCTACCCTTTTGAGGTTACTGCATGCAAAGATTTGTTGCTACTTCCGTGTCTTTGGTTTACTGTAGAAGGCTTTGAAAGCCCGACAATTTGCAAAGGAGACTGCGTCTCGGATCACCATTGAAGAATAATTCGTTGAAAAGGTGGAAAGTTGACGATCTTCTGTCCATTCCCAACGAGGCTGTTGCAAAATTTCGTCTTTTGACGGGCAATGACTGTCCGGGAGAACACCTCCATTGTATTGGGATTTTTATCCATCCAAACTGTCCTCGTTGTGATTTGGTGGAGCCAATGAATCTGGCTCACCTCCATCGTTCTCATCGCTCTATAGTGACACTGAGACGAGCAAGAGAACCTTTAATAAGGCAATGACTTCAGTCATTTTTCATGCTTTTTCTCATTTTTTTGCTTTTGTACATTTGTTCTTGTTTGTTCATGTTGCGTTTTCATCTTTGTTGTT
Organism: Nephila pilipes; assembly: GCA_019974015.1. Classification (NCBI taxonomy): domain Eukaryota; kingdom Metazoa; phylum Arthropoda; class Arachnida; order Araneae; family Nephilidae; genus Nephila; species Nephila pilipes. The sequence continues at coordinate 94,488 of BMAW01015190.1, read as the reverse complement.
GTTTCTTCTGTATTGCCTTGTCACTGGAAATAAAAATTTATTATATATTTAAATTTATAGGAATTTAATTTGTATGCAAAATTTAAATAAGTTTGATCAGTGCGAATTTTTATCTAAAGTTAAGCGCTTAGCATAGCTAGCTGCCCGTCCTCACAAAACGGTGCACCCTGTCAGTCCGACAAAAGGACTCGTCGCGAAAAGGTAAAATCAAAAAGTAAATTTATATTTCTTCCTCTGGAGTTCGGCTACTTTTGCCATCTTGCTATTTGTTCTCTTTTTTTGAAATTTTGATTAAGCTATGACTTATGTATATATTATATTTTTTAATTATTAATATTATTTTTATTGTTTGATGCACTGAGCATTACATTCGCCTGTCGCATGTCCACTTGGATCATGACCACTAAGCTACCGTAGCCACGCGCTTAACTTGAATATATAAGAATATTTTTAATATCTTACAGCCGGGAATCTTAAGAATATTAAGCAAATACTATTGCTTAGAATTTTCTACTTTCTTGTGAAATGATTTAAAAACATTTGATGAAGGCAAAAGCAAATTTTTTAAGCAATTTTAGGCTGAAAGTCTTTGTAATGAAAATTTGTTAAAAGAAATAACAGTTTAATATAATGGAAAAAAGCATTTGAAAGGACTTGAATAGTGAATTTTTTCCCAAGGTATAAGCTGAAAGTGATGAATCGACTCAATATATTAGAAACAAAGGAGAATGCTATAGATGTAGAAAGAAAAGATACAAGATAACCAGAATGCAAGATCAATGTAAGAGCAGGACTATAAGATATTTAAAGTCCTACACTTATTTATTTATATAAGATATTAAGAGTTAGAGATATTTAAAAATGTACATATATTTTGTATTTTTATATAATTTGTAACATAAGTAAATTATGTTAACGAGGGATTATAAAAAAAATGCTCCTTTCTAATTAAAGTTCTGCGAAATTAAAAAGAAACTTTGTAACGCTTCCCTATTATCTAATCTTCCTTCACCTTAAATCACAAACTTAGTCTAACTGAAATTCTAAGTACAGATGGATCGAATTTCAATTAGACAAAACAGTCATAGGTTATCAATCCAATAATTTATTAGCCACCCATGGGGCTATTGTTTTAGGTGGGACGTTTTGGTGTCCCAGATCACTTTTCATATTTTTATCATTTGCTTTAATTTTAATTACATTTAACTTAAATATATTCATTTTAATATTTTATCATTTGCTTTAATTTTAATTACATTTAGCTTAAATATATCCAATTTAATAACTTATCGTTTCCTTTAACTTTATTATTGAAAAAATTTACTATAGTCCATTTCTCAATATTCCATAGTTACTTTAATTCTTATATTTAATTGAGTAATTTAATAATAATTATATAAAAAGCACTCCTTCGGTAGCTAAATCTGTTCTTTGCAAAACTTTGCGTAGAAAATATTTAATATTTATTTATTTATGATGTTAAGAGAAATACTCTCAATCGGTTCATGGACCCTCTTCACCATATCTAATAAGTTTTATATAAATATTAAATATCAAATTTACTCCGTAACTCGAGTACGAGAAAATGAATATATAGTTACAGCAAGGATTTTATCTTCATATTCTACAAGGCAGATTCGGATCTTTGCTCCAGCAATATTTGATTCACATACCATTATTACATGCGCCCTCTATTCAATGCCTTCACACTCCTGTTTCTTTTCTGGAAACCTTAGCATGTCTTATATATCTATTTTTCACTATCACTTCATTACACTACATTATTCTAATTAATTTGCTTAGATAACGTTTCAATTGACTGGAATGTGGTTTCTAATTTTCTTTATTGAGTTGATAAAGATTCCCCACAAAGTTATTAATAGAAGGCTGTGAATATTCTATCGTTACAACGTGTGGAAATATAGTTTTACATCAAATTCCAAAATGCACTCATATGGGATAGGAAACTGAAACTAATTCATAAATATTTTTCAAAATCCCTTGTACATTCCAAACGAAACGAAACGAATAACGGTCTCTCAAACAAAACACGGAACATCTGAACTAGGTCCTAAAGATATCTCTACATTGTTTGTTTAACGTTGTTAGAAGAAATATCCAAATAAAAACATTGTAGTCTAGCATGTCGTGTCGTGCTTATATGCGTCATCATTCTTCCACTAAAGTGCAAACCCTGTAAACATTAATGCGCAAGCCCTTTTGCTTTGCTATCATTTTATTTGTAAGATATTCCGTACTTAAGGAATATAATTGCAATTGATACAAGAAGACACAAACTGACCCATACAGACATTGTCATAACAATAAAATAGCAAAATTACAATCTTTGAAAAAAAAAATTCGTGTCTTAAATATTGATATTGATTTTAAATGCTCAATCATTATCGTTGTCATGGTAAGGCATTCACAATGTCAAAAACAAATGACGAAATTAAAACATTTATTATTTAAACATGATTTAGATTTACTGCTGTTCAGTGCGTTATTGTAATAAAAGTGCAAGAATTACAAAGACAATTTTATAATTTAATGTATTTTATACTTTATTCAATGAAAGGCGCTCCAAAATATTCCCTAACAAATTTTACTTTAAGGTACTAAATACCCTGAAAATATTCAAAAAATCGATTTCTTTATTTCTTTTAATAATATTCCTCGCATTATTACTTTCGATTAATGTATTACTTCTGAATGTCGAAGGACTTGAAGTTGGAAGACGTGGAATTGAAAAATGTAAACAAACACTTTTTGCGATTTGATCATATCCCTCAGAAATTTAATGCCATCTTTTTTAATAATAAATTTTTCGAAAACTAACTTTATTTTGTTTAAATAATACATATGGCGTTTGATGTTCCTTTTAGTGAATAAAGCTTTTATTACAAGTGATTTGTTGATATCTCGCGTTTTTGAATTATATTTATCCAGATAATTCTAATTACCGTTTTCTATTAATAATTTCATAATTTGCCTCGCTATTCATCATATATTTTCTAACAAATTAGATTTTAATATTATATGAATAAAAAAAAATTAATTTCTTATTTGTCATTACGAGGGTCGTTTAGTAAGTCCTTTAAAAATCCAAGAGATGGCGCTAATACGCTGAAAATGGCTTGTTTTTAGTAAACATTACGACGCCCTAAAAAGCTGTCTAAGTCTCAGTTACACGTATTCTTGATCATGACGCATTTCACACTTCAAAAATTTTGCTTCATAACTTTTCTAACCAATGAGATCATCTTCGCCTGTTTTTAGAAAATATTCATCGGTAGCATCCTAACGTTTAGATCCTAGAACATAATAATGAATCCAGCTGTCGTCGACGATGACAACTCAACGCAAAATTACATCGAAAACCCGATACGGTAACAATTATGTTTTATTTTGGCAGCAAATCACTACCAAATCAATACTAACTAATCAAACAAAGTCGAATTTACTTCGGTTCCGTTTAATAGATGACAGCATTCTATGGTAACCACAATTTACCTTAATGATGCATTCTGTCTTCAAATACAAGGGGTATTTGAACCACCCCAGAATGAGTATATATATATATATATATATATATATATAATTTTCCGCAATAAGCAGTATAAAGAATGCTCTAATGAAAGGGAAGTCTGTGAAGCTGTTTAAAACATCATTGAGAGTATTACAGAAATAAATTTATTTTAAAATTTTAATAAATCAGGAGGAGTAAGACTGAAATTTCTAAGAAAAAAATTAAATTAAAAAAAATATCTGCGATACATCCACATCTTCATCTGAAATTATTTTCCTGTATACAAACACTACATGACATGCTAAATATATAATTTTTAAATGCGTAATAGAGAAAATTGTTCAAAAAGTTTATAATTTCCCCTTAAATACCATAAGAAGCTGAATTATAAATATAAATGTGAGTTTTACCAAACTAAATTTCAATAAAATAATTCTCACGGATCTTCTGTAGCACTTTTGTAAAAAGTGCGCTGTAGAAAAATGATTTCTCACCAAAATCTTTTATTGTATTTTTTGTTCGGTCTTTCTGGAATGTGGCTTTTCAGTAGCATTTATTAACGGAAAACTTAGTGTTTTTTCCCCCTCTACACGTTTGTTTTAATCTTCCTTTTTAAATCACGTTTGAGCTTAAGAGAGTTTTCTTTCAAAATAATTAATCATTAGTGGAATAATCTTTGAAAATATTATATGAGGAGGGTGGAGATAATGTTAAAGGAATTGATGATATCTTATTAAATGCAGTGGCGATTTGATGAAAATATATTAAGGAAAATTACAATAGGGATTCTGAATTGTATTGAAAAAAGATTACCTGTATAAAAAAAAGTTAACAAAAATAACTTTCTCATTGAAAAAGACAATTTGGAAGAGGCAAGTGAAAAATAAATCTAACAAAGCATCAACAGCTTACAGTAAGTTTATTTAAACTTATTTGACGAACTGCTTCGTTATTAATATAAGGATGTATAATCATTCGATAAAGATGTTCCAAATAGTTTAATTAGTTTATTCCAATTGTTAATATGCATTATAAAATAAAATGCTGGTGTGGAATCTTTACTTAATCGATTCCTATCCATATATCATAAGTGAGAATTCCATTTATCTTAATAGGTATATTTTGTAAATAGTAGGGTTGAATAAACTGATTTGAGTCAAGTATACACTCATAAAAAATATCACTTCACATTTTCTCACACCTATATAGTGTTCTCACTCATCTCACTAATTCCTCTATCTCCTGAATAAACTGATCCGAATCATGTATAGGAGTACACCTACAGAATACCACCTCACACTTTCTCACACCAAATAGTGTTCTCATCCACCTCGCTAATTTCTCTACTTCCTCTTTTTTTCATTAAACACGACTAATCCCTATACCTCTTTCACTACACTTTTGAAATATTAATGATATTTTTTCATATGACACCGTTCTTTCACAGAGCAAGGTTCTCAACTCAAATAACGCAGTAAAATAACCCTAGGTTAATTAAAATAAAATGCAATGAGAACTCGTAACAACTTGAAAAATGCAGATTTAATTCACGAAATAATTTAGTTCTCTATTAAAAGTGGACAGATAAAAATAAGTTTCTATGGCAAAAACCCATTCGAAGTCCTTTCGTTATCAGTGCTTAAATTTCATCATTAGAATAACATACATCAACATTTTCTTGGTAATCTGTTGGGTATGTGTATGACATATCAATATTTTTCAAAAGCCAACAAAAAATAGAATATGTATGTTTAGTAAGAATGCTATAAAAATTTAAAGAAGCATTAAAATAAACTAAATGTACAAATATTTTTTA
>BMAW01015190.1:58767-89133 GCA_019974015.1 Nephila pilipes | reverse complement strand
AAATTTAAAGAAGCATTAAAATAAACTAAATGTACAAATATTTTTTATTAATCGTAAAGTTGTATTTATGATTCAAATATAACACATAGGACGTATTCATAATTTTACAAATGAAGTGAATGTTAACAAATTTAAAGGTATTTTTTATTTTCTTCTCAATTACTCTTGTGTATTAAATACGATGTTTCTTAGGCAATACTGTAAGAACCAAAACTGTAATAAAATCATTGCAAAATGTGAGGTAGTGTTCTTATGCCATTGAAAAATGAAATTTCGGTAATTAAAAATGAGAAAATTGTAGCATAATTGTGCGTGAAAAGAAAAATGTACTCAGTTTCATCCTTTTACGAGCATGACTTCTTTGGAAAATGATTAAAGGATTATTTTTCTCAAAATTATTATTTTAAACCACCAATAATAATTCTCTTCAAAGTACTTCAAATTATAAACTTGACCAAAACATTGCAATACCCTTAAATATCCTCTAAACATTTCAAAATAACTTTTCAAATCTCCAATTAAAATCTCAAAGACATTGCAATTCTAATTCCCCGATTGTGACAAACCCACCTGCCATTCAGAAAGAGAATTCGCATACCTCCACTTCTCACAGGAAAATTTCTTCCTTTAACTCTCTTCATCCATCATCCTGATAAGTTGCAACTTCATTGGTTGATCGGTTAAGTTGACCATGCCCTTTCCCTCAATGCAGCCAATGACATGTGCAAGTAAGTCTCTCAACATTAATTTTTAATATTTCTTCGCATAAATCCTTTTATTTTTCCAATCTCCAATAGAAATAGTTTAACTCAGTGAAAATATTTATCGATTTTTCCTTCCTGGTTTTAAATCAATATTCATAAAACTGTTCTGGACAAGTGAAAGCGAAACAACATTCGCAAAAATATATGATAAGGAAATTAAGAGTTGCAAATCTCGTGTGACCTGCGAAATTGTTTACCAACATTATGTAAAATATTAATTTTTAGATGAGTGGGAATCTAGTATGGTACACTTTTAAAGTTTTCAAAATTGTTGTGAAGGTCCAGATGTTGTTGTTCAACGAGCAAAACATCTGAAAATTCTACTCATTTAGATAATCAGAAATAATGTAAACAAAATGTTTCTGGACAAAATATGAGATCACGGTAGCCTAGTGGTTATGATTTCTGACTCGTGGCTTGCGGTTTTCGTTGAGTAACGGGTTCGATACTTGATGCCACATTGACCAGCCATTTAGTCGGGGCTGTTGCATGTTTAATCCGTCGAGCCCTAAAGTCCCCCCATTGGCGTGGTGTAGAAGTTAGGGGAGGGGGTGCCAGCTAAAATATATTCCTCGTCACTTGACAGAGGTTCAAAATTACGAGGTCCGTCGCCAATAGCCCTAGTGTTGCTTCTGGTGCGACGTTAATAAAATCAAATCTCGACAAAATGCTTCGTATATTGAGAAACAAGGTTTTAAAATAATACTCTCTGATATATTCCATAAATAAATCATTAAATTAGTTATTTTAACTCAAATATTTTTTTCTACCTAAATATATCGGTAACGACGGGCAGTAATTCCCCCTTAATCCTCTTCCTAGAATATATTCAATTGACACTCAAGCACAATCTATCTTTCCCATTAATGAAACTACAGCCACGAGACATAGTTGAGGACCTACTATCGATTCTTATTCAATAAACTGCATTCACGAAACTGAGATTATACTTGTCGTCATATATTGATTAAGCGAAATATTACCATCAATTTATTGTGAAAAAAAGGATACAAATCCGGAAACAATTTCCCACGGAAAAATGCTTCAATGTCATGAGCATATTCATTTTATTCATGAGTAGATCACAGCGTAGTTCTGTATATTACTCGCAATTTAGTTGAATTAATCCATTTTTTATCCTGCTTAGAACATTTTATTTGATCCTGCTTCAGCTCAAGCTTTGGCGAGAGAAAGCAAAATGACGATAATGAATGACCAAGCAAGTGCGATAGGTACGTCTAATCCACAACCCTTGCGATATTGGATAACTACTCTAGATATAATAATGCAATCCTTTAGGTGGCTTTTTGCTTTTCGTCGCAGCGACGAGGGTTGCAATAGAATTTTACCAAATATTTTATGTGCAAAGTGACGAGTACTTTGATACCGAGGTTTTTTTTAACGTTGTTTGGCTATATATAAAAAAAACTAGATGTTACCCACCGGCTTCGCTGCGCAGACGATAATATTATATTTCGTAACCTATACGTAAAATATCAAGACAAATTTCAATTTTTAACGATAATGATAATCTAAATTTAAAATCTTAAGAAATTGATTATCTTTAATAACGGTTATCAACGACTTTCAAATATATGAGAAAAATAAAAAAAAAAATAGGCAATGTTCCATTAGAGAGATATATATAGTATATATATATATATATATATATATATATATAGTTATATATATATATAGGCATATATATATATCTGATTCTCTGTATATTATATTAATCAATAAAAAAAAGATACAACCTTTTGTCAGAAGATTCCTTATGAGCTTAACTTTCAAATGAAATACCCTCGCAATGACATCGTGTCTATCATAAGACTTTTGACCTAAATTTGCAATACTAAAAAAAAAGTCGAGCAAGTCGGGAAGTCCAAAATGTCTTACGTATGTCATAGCGTCTTGAGTTCGTTCATGCATGTAGCGAAGCTCTCCAGTAAACGAAGATTGTCTTGCATGTGCGCTACTCCGTATGAAGTAATCATTTTAGTATTTTTCAAAATCCCGCAAAGTTTTGGGGCTAAACTACACTTTCACCAACCGTGGGATTTCAAACTCATTTATTTCTATCGCTAAATCTGTAAGTTTCCTAATTTCGACATGCACGAAATTTCACATAAAGAGCCCCTTCGCCAAAATCTTGCCAATTCTCCATCCGTGCTTCAATATTAAATTATTTAGTATTTTTCCATTTCGCACTCTCAAATCTCACCAAGTAAACTTTATTGGTGAAAATACACAGTATACATATAAAAAAATATATTCCGTTTGGCGTCGGTCATATCATTTTTGGCGGTAAAGTCGCCAAGAATTACTTAACCGATCTCTAAGAGTAGATTAACGGATGAAATTTACATTTCGGATAAGATTTCCGTAGAATCCGTTCTTAGTGACCGTCTACATCGCAAAATGAGTAACTGAGCTAAATTTCAAGTCAATCGGTTGTATAGTCTTAGAGATCTCGTGACGAGTCAGTCAGTGGTATTTCACTTATATATATATATATAGATAGATTGTAACATTCGGTATTTTTAATTTTAAAGCCATAACTAGCAAATTGTGATATAATCTTGTGAACTAATTTAATATTTGAGAACTTTTCGATTTGAAATCGTGTTTCGAGTTTGAATCCGACTCTTTCAACGCTAAGAATTAATCAAAATACCATTTTAGTGTTGTTACTATTATTCTGATTTATCTTTATTTTTAAGTTTTAGGAACTGTCATTTTTTTAAAAATTGGATATCTCTAGTATATTGCTAAAGATATTGAAACAGAATTGAAAAAAAAAATGTCATACATTTGCCATGGTAATGTTTCAAAAATACCAAGCTCGCACACAAATCTCACTGAAAAAACTTTGGAAGTTTAATTCAAAATCCTAATTTATAAATTTCAATGTCCGTTTGTTTGCTTGTACTTTATACAAATCCTCACCACAGATCGTATCCCTTAGAAATTTTAAGAGACTTAAATGATGTGGGAAAGGAACCGTTGATATATTGCCCCAAAAAAAGTTTTTGGTGATACTTTTCGAATCTCGCCAACTTTTGTTTTACCATAATTTTCCCGTGTTTCTCAGAAGACGATTCTCTCCCAAACTTTTTCTACTAAAAGAGACGTAATTTAACGAGTTTTTCAAAGCAATTTGAATTTTTGAAATTGCTTTAAAAATAACAGTATCACACTAATTTTTTCAGTCTAAATTTAATCTATATTTAATGATTTATTTTTCATTTGTACTTCCTGTATACAAATTTATACCTTTGATCAAACCCTCCCCCCAAAAAATATTGAAGTTTTAACAGTTTAAAAAACAAATCAAAGACATTTTTGAAATTTTTTCACGGAAATTCTCGTAGTGTCCTTTTGGTCATCTTATTATCTGCTGCTATGTTGAGATCAATAATTGAATTAAAATACATGTTTTAATTTCTTATTGGAAATCTTCCCCTCGTGATATCAAATAGAAAACATAATTAAAGTTTCCGTCTGCCGGCCATTTTGATTTCGTGAATGTGATGTTAATTCTAAAGAATTTCTACTACCGATTCTCAAATATATGCTCTTTTATTTATTTGAATGCAAAAAAAGTGCATTTGAAAGAAAGAAAATTACGCAAAATTTCTACGCAATTACATTTTCTTACTGATTTTGAAAAAAATTAAGGGATATTTTCAAAACCTTAAAACCCACAAACGAATCATTAAAGTAGAGGTAAAAAATATTTTTAAGAATCAAGGGGAAAAAATGTAATTCCTTAGAATCCTTCGTTATTTTTTGCTCTTTCGGGTGACCTTTTTGCATTAAAATAGATTTAATAGTGAATATGTATATCAGACATTCATATGCAAACTTATCGGGATCTCAGGAAATATAGGGTAATTCAAGTTATTATATCCTCTTGATAACCAAGACTATATCCTTTAAGCAATTTCCCCCTATTTTGAGATAAATCATCTAAAATGTAATACAAAACAGTATATACAACAGGTATTTTTCTTTAAATTAAGAAAACTACAGTTTGCGAATAGTCCATTATAATGGACATTAGATCTTAGTTTTGTAAAAACATATGTGAATGGCACATATGTGATACACTGTGCATGACATGTAAACAAACAATTATAATTAATAAAAAAGCAAAATAATGGATTATTTACTATGTTTACATGAATTCTAATAACACTAAAATATTTTTCATCAAATGTTTAAATAAAATTTATGTATAACAAGTTATAATCAATGGATAATTTCATAGAGAACGCTAGGCAAACTAAATTAAAAAAAAAAAAGGAAAAAAGTGAATGCAAATGGAAAATTCAATGTTTGTAACGTAAAACAGTGACATATAATCAAAGTAGAATAGACATTTATAAATGCATTTCAGGAAAACAATCATTTTGAACTGTTAAACAGAAGTATATATTCATGAAATGTGGAGGTTTCCTTCATTTCACTAATGAGAGGTTCCTCATTATCACCGGAACTGTCAATCTGTGTTTTTCTGAATCTTATATTTTTTGGTAGTTTACACTGCAGAGTTTCATATAATCATCATCTTCATCACTAATATCAATGTTTGACACATCACCATTTATTATGGCCTATTTTGTTCTTTTGAGCATATTTTTCGATATCTAAATAAAGTAGGTTTCCAAATATTTCTGTAAAACCAATTGAAATAAAATTAGATTTTAATTTTCAATATTCAACACAAGTACCTTCATGAAGGGAAAAATATTTTTTTGAACTTTCTTTAACACTTAATTTTTTTTTCCGTATTTGTCCGAAATTTAGTTACACAAATAAACAATTTCTTGTCCAAAATAAAAATTGCCTAATGTGAAATTTTGAGAACATAATTAAGTGATCAGTTCCCAATGTGCACTGTACTGGACACAGACATGTTCATAGCTTTTATTATCATAAAAAAGTAATCAAGAATAAAACATACAACATAATTACATTATTCACACATTTAAAATTGTATTATATATTGGGTTGGAGGGAAAGTTCTGTCGTATTTTAAAGAAAATATTTGAATTCATTTATAAAAATATGTGTTTAATATTAATCAATTATATATGCTCCGTTATTTGTTACAACCTGTTGTCATCTTTCAGGTAACCTGTGAATTCCTGTTTTGTAGAAGTTCTCGTCCTTGGAATTAAAATAGTCAGTAACTGCCTTAGAAACACTTTCAAAATACTTGAATTTTTTTTCCCGTTAGATATTTTTGCAGTGATCCGAACAGGTAATAATCAGATGGTGCAATGTCAGGTGAATATGGTGGGTGACTAAGGACTTCCCATCCTAACGCATTCAGTTTTTGTTGTGTCACCATTGCAGTATGCGGTCGAGCATTATCGTGGTGGAACACTATTCCTTTTCTGGACACTAATGCTGGCCTTTTTTCTTTGATAGCTGCATTCAATTTATCCAGCTGATTGCAGTGCAGATCCGCTTTAATGGTTTTCCCCTGTTTCAGCAACTCTTAGTACACTGGACCTTTCCTGTCCCACCACAAACAAAGCAGTACTTTTCGTTCACGGATACTTTTTTTGGAACTGTTGCTGATGATATTCCTGGTTTGCAGTAAGATTTTCTTTTTCTTAATATTATCGTAAAGAATCCACTTTTCATCTTCAGTAACCAGCTTTTCCAAAACGGCTCCACATTGTGTCTAATCAGATGTGATGAACACATTCTTACACGATCAGACAAATTCTTTTCCTTTAATTCATGTGGAACCCAAACACTTTGCTTTAACACAAAACCAAGAGATCTAATGTGATCTCCAACAGTTGTATGATGAATCCAAACTATTCTGCAATTTCTCAACTTGTTAAAAGTGGATTTTTTTCCAACAGGGATTGCGAAACATCATTATCAATCTTGGATGGTCGTCCAGATCGATCACTTTCTTGGAGGCTCAGATCCCCGGAACAAATTTTGCTAAACCATCTTTGACAAGTACGAACATTTACAATATCTTTTCCAAATACCGCACATAAATTTTTACATGCAACCGATGCGTTGCTTCCTTTTTGGAATTCATACAAGATGCAGTGTCGTAAATGCACTTTATCTACTGACATGTTTTTCACTTGAAATATCACAAGTAAGTGATGAACTATAAAAAAGGACTCCTTTTATATTATACAGCAGCTAAAAGAACAAAAAAAAATCCTAATGACTCACTAGCCAGATGTTTTTTTATTTACAAGGAAAATAACCTGCCTATTTAAAATACGACAGAACTTTCCCTCCAACCCAATAATTGTATATTTAACTAAAAAAATATGTAAAAGTACAATAAAACTAAATTCAAACTGCTGACATACCTTCAATTGTATGCTTTCTTCTTGTCCACCATTTTCAAATGCTTGTGGAGCAAGGATCCCGCCAAATAATTTCAAATTTTGCTGAATAGATGACAGCACTGGACTGTCCAATATAACGAAGTGCCTGAGTTTAGGATATATAACTGTAAATTCGTTCTCTGCATGTAAAATAAAAATGTCCCATAAAATGGACGTTGGATCTCGAAAGGATAAATATTTTATACATATATAAAATACATACATACATTTATACATATATAAAATACATACATACATTTATACATATATAAAATACATACATACATTTATACATATATAAAATGCATACATACATTAATACATATATAAAATATTTATCCTCTTTTCCAAGACACGGAAAGAGTTTGGGGGTACGCGTTGTATCGGAGTTTGGGTGAGGCATATGCATTGCACTGTACTTAGCTGCGTCAAGACAGTCTTATGAGATTGTCCGGTGTGACACGGTGGGAATATACCACACTTCGTTAGAGAAACAACTTACTTCGTTAATAGTTAGTGGCTTCTCCAGGCACCTGTGTATTTTTAATTTTTGTGCGATTTTTCTTATCGGAAATGTTTGTTATATGCTTATTTCTGTTATGTGATTATTTTTATAAAATATAATTTTTATCCTTATCATAGATTATGGATTGCTGGTTGAAATCTGGAACTACACCGAAAGAGAGTAATGATTACAGTAGCACTCAACTGACAGGAAATAATGATATTAAAGACGAATCAATTTCAATTCTAAAAAGAACTGTTAAGAAAAAAATAAGGAAAACTAGCAAGTACGATAAAGAGTACCTTAAATTAGGATTCTCATGGACTGGAGATGAAAATGAGCTTATTCCAATTTGTGTCATTTGTTTCGAAAATCTAACAAACGAAAGCATGAAACCATCCAACTTAAAGTGCCATATTGAGACAAACAATTATCAGTACAAAGATAAACCCATAGATTTTTTTTGAAAATAGACTTAACGATTTAAATCAATTTTGAAAAGTAATGCAGGTTTTGACAGGTGATAATCAAAAAATACTAGAAATTCGTTTCGTTTGTCGCTTTTAATTGCGAAATATAGTGCAGCGGAAACCATTGGAGAAATTTTAATCAAATATGAAGCCAAGATAATGGCAGAAGAATTGGTAGGAGATAGAGCAGAATAAACTTTTGACCGCGTTTCTCTCTCAAATAATAGTTCAATGACGAATCATTGATATGTATAATAATGTAAAGTAGATGTTATTACCTCATATTTCTCCTAAAGTCTTTACTATGCATTTCAAGTCAATGAATCCACTGATATTGCGAAATTCGCAAATCTTGTGGCGTTTGTTAGATACGAAAAAAATTAAGAAATTCATGACAACTTTTTATTTTGCTGGTTTTTATTAGGTCACACAACAGGAGAAGATATCTTTAATGTTATGAGAATAAATTTATGCAAGAGAACAAAATTTATTGGAATAGATGTGTTGGAATAAGCACAGATGGAGCAAAAACTATGGTCGGAATTATTATAGGACTCGCTACAAGAATTCAAAATGTTGCCCCAAGTGTCATATCCACACATTGTTGCATAAACAGAGAGACTTTGGAAACACGCAAGATGCCTGCCGATCTATAGAAAGTTCTGGATAAAAGCGTAAAAATCGTTAATTACATTAAAAATCGTCCTTTGAATACACGACTCTTTTCGCAAATATGTGAATAATTGGAAGTAGCCACACCCGGCTTCTTTTTCATACCGATGTTCGTTGGCTATCTCGAGGATAAATTCTAAATTGATTGTTTCAACTTAGACATGATCTTCAACGTTTTCTTAACTATAGTTTTGAGTTGAGAAATTGTTTACACGACTGGAAATGGTTTTGTAAATTAGTACATTTAGCAGATATATTCTCTGTTTTAAATTGCCTCAACTTAGCATTACAAGGCAAAAAAATTTCATTGTTTCACGTTCAAGATAATGTGAACACTGCCATCATAAAACTACATTTATGGCAAAAAAGAGTTGATAATGGAGAAGTGGAATCGTTTACTTCTCTCAGTGAGTTTATAACAAGTTCGGCTACTAAAATTGAGGCTGATACTCTGAAATGCATAACACAACATTTGGAGAGCTTGCAAGTGAGCTTGAAAAACGATTTAAACAAAAATATTGAATGGATAAGATATCCATTCAACATTAACACAGCATCTATGCCAGAAGATTTGTCGCATGTGGAAGAAAAGTAATTGTTGGAATTGGCTTCAGACGGATTCTTGAAAAAAAAGAAAAAACACGAGGAAAGTACTTTAACAACATTCTGGTTACAAAGGAAACATGTGTAACAAGTGTTAACAGAAAAAGTTCTGAAATATATATCTTGCCTATTCCAAATTTATATTTATGAGAAGTTGCTATTTCTGCATTTGTAGACATTGTCGCAAAAAAAAGGAACAGACTATTGGACGTGGAACCACATCTCAGATTAAAATTAACAACCAGGGAACCAAACTATGACGATCTGTCATCTCAGCACGAATAATTTCATCCTTCTCATTGATCCAAATAAATGTTATTTATAATATAACTTTTATTTATATTTTATCATGAGTAATCTTATTTCTCTTCTCTTATTATTTTGTGTATGTCACAAAAAAAAAGAAAAAATAAATATATTTTGATTGTTATTAAAATACATCTATTTTTTTGACAAGGGGTACTCAGAGTTAAGAAAATTATAGAAGGGATACACATATGTCAAAAACTTTGGAAACACTGCTCTAAGGTAATGCAATAAGAAAACAATTGAACAAACTAATTTTTTCTTTTTTAAGGCAGAGACTTACAAGAGATAAATTGTCATTGATGTCATTCATTGTAGTATCATATTTAAACAATAAATCAACAATAAAATATTCGATATATTGATAACTGCTTTATTTTATAGATTATATTCATAATTTTAGATTTTTTTTAAAATAGTATATTTAAATTGATGCAATACATACTCAGTGAAATAGAAAATTAGATCAAAATCCCTGTGATAATCGAAGAATATTCATTCTGCAGTTGTTTTTCCGCATATTTTGATAAAGTATTAGCAGGAAGGAAAGAAGCTTAAGTCAAAACTAAATCTACCTCTTAATTAATCATTTTAATTCGATTTATTCCACTCATATATCTTAAATATAACCTTGGACATGGAAATCAGGAACTGTAGAATCAGGCTGATTTCAAACCCTTGCCATTGGTCTATTTCTATTTGATTCGATGAAGAAATTTTTACATCGCAAAGGTCTATCACTCTTTAAAAAATCGTGTTTGATCGTCTCTCTCTCTCTCTTAGGAATCAGATATTACTGAGAAAATATTTTTAACTCTTCGACTATTTATTCAGTTGGTGAGTCTTCATGAAAATTCATTAATAGCATTCAGAATTGACGCTAATGATGTAACTATCATTCTAAAAATTTATACTGGTTTTTTTTCTGCGTGATGTTCTCAATTTGGAATGCATATATCTGCTTTTTTATGGCGTTAAGAATTATTTGTTTTACGCGGGCACTAAATACTATAATCTCTAAATATTGTTAACGAAATTTAATACCAATATTTATGAACATAAATTCGTATCACACATTTCTGAAAACATTTAAAGCATTTCAAATTATTAGAACAATTTGCAATGCTCATGATAATTTTAAGTCTTTCTTTGTGATTTAAAATTAAAAAAGATAAATTTAGGTAATTTATATGCACAAATTACAAAAATCTCTAAATTGTGTTTAATGGAACAAATTTCAATATCAATGTTTCTTGATATCAAATAGTATCATACACATTTTTTCAAAATTAATCAGAACATATTAATTTCTCAAAATGTTTTGGCATTTTTTTAAATACTTATTTATTTAAACTGCCTTTTGTGACTTGAAACTTAAACATAAATACGTAAACTGGGAACTTACAAAATGGAATTTGTCTCTTGTACTTAAAAAATATATCATTATTATAGGAATTTCATTAAACATTCGAATTTTGTGGGCCAACATTTGAATTTTAAACAAAGCATTTGAAATTTGTGGCCCGTTTTTATTCGGTGAAAACATTTCGTATACTTTTCAGAGGGGATCATTGTTTAATAAATAATCATAAATTACTGCTATGATTATTTTTATTAAAAACAGACAAAAGTAACTTTAATATATTGCAGCTTTCAAGTAAGGTTTAAATAGCAAAGAACAGTTTAATTACAGAAAATAATTTTGATAAAAATGATAATATCAAAGTAAAGGGGTTGTGAAAAGTGCTATTTTTCACAACATAAAATACTTTAAAAGCCTGCTGATACTAAATGTAGATTATTTCTTGTGTGTGTAGTATCGTTTTTTAAAACATTGTTTTTTTAAAAAAAACTAAAATTTGATTCTTCTTAAAGAATGAAATGTATCAAATAAATTTTCAATGTATTTTAAGTTTCTCATACATAAAGTCTTTGAGAACTCAATTATTAAATTAAACCTATACATAATAGGCTTAAAAATGCAGAAATTAAAGTTTATGTTATATTAAACTTTTGAATTTTTAAAAAAGAAATAGCATGTCTAATTTCATTTTGTTATTTCAGACAAGAGAATACTACATTCTTCTAAAGTTTATTGTCTGTTTTTATAAATTATTGAGGATAATGTTTTTATGCTCTAAATTCGAAAGAAATAAGTCATTGTAGCCATTTTAGAATTTTCATTGATTATATGTATAAATACCTATGATTACAACCCCACTTCTTGAAAAATAAAAACAAATTCCATTTTGTACTTTTCTTATAAACATTTATTACTCTGAATTCTTATAAAAAATTTTAATTAATATTTATATATGTAAAAGATATCCACAAAAAGTATATATATTTCATGGGTCTTGTTGAAATCAATTCATTTTTTATTAGATTGTAAGCAAGCGTCTCATTGAGAAGTAGCGTTAGGACTATTGGCAATGGACCTCGTAATTTTAAGCTTCATTCAGGTGACGAATACGATACTTGAGCCGGTACCCCCCACACCACTCCAACAGGATCGCCTCGGATCTCTATCATATTTAAAGTGCGTCTGTGCCCTATTTCACGGTAGGGTTGTTGAAATCATTCTTCACAATAAAAGTAAAAAATTTATTACCGTAAACATGTCATAAAAAATGAGTTATTTTAGTTAAATTTTAAGAAAAAAAATCTGTTTAATAATGTAGTTTGCTTAAGTATTTTTTGGGCAGTTATTTTGAAAAATAACGCGAAACATTTTCTGCAAAAAATAATATAATTGAATGAAATAATTGCAAAATTTCTACCAACAATAATTCGAAGTCTGTATAATTTAAATGTACCTTAAATGAATATTGACTTATTAATTTTTATAATATTTATCATATAATTATTTAATAAATTTACAGTTATTGAATAACTGTTTACTATATATTATAATTTATAAATCAATATATACTTCCATTATGTATTGCTGAAAGGAAAGAAAAAAAAACACTTAAAACTTGAGGATTTTAAGAAAATTAAAAGTTGGTGATAACTTCAGATTACTTTTCTAAAATACAAATTACAAATGTGCATAATTTTTGACGGGATGTCTAAAAAATTTCATTGAATCCTATTATATTTTTCAAGGAATTCAAATATTTTAAATCTCAGTTCACAACTTCTGTTAAAAGATTTAATATATTTTAAAAGTAAATGGATTTTCGGCTATAAAATAACATAATACACTGTTTAGATTTAGATAATATTTCGTTTGAAACTTTTAATCAAATAAGCGCTTCATTTTGTCGTAATTTTTTTGTTATTTTTTTTTCATCATTAAAAATAATTTAATTGAAATAACAAACATGTCACTGTAGCGCTGACATTCACATTAAAATATGTATAGTGTTCAAAGTACTCTGAAAACTCTCAATTATAAATTCATCTAAATATTCAAGAAAAATCTGAATTATTTGAAACAATTACTAAATGTTGAAGTTAAGTTTTTGTTCTAACTTAATTTAGTTCGTTAATACCCGACAGATGGCAGTCATACTACGAATAATTGTTTTCATATACTCGTATTCTTTTTGTCCCCTTTAAAAATAATGAAGGCAGATGTTAGAAAGAGAGAAATATGTATAGTCTCTATCTATTGCAAGTACTTAAATACTTGTTCGTTTATTTTAAATGGAGTTGTAAGGTTTACTCTATTATTACAAATATTGAAATTACTATACATCACAACTTATTTTAAACAAAGACTTTTAGCCATTTTATTTCCTTAGAAATTCACTTTTTAATATTTAAAAGGAAATATTAAAAAGTGAATTTCAACTGTAAATCTTTGATTTAACTACAATTCATTGGTAATTATAGTTTAAAAAATATATAAGAATATTTTTTTAAATTTTTTTTGAATGTGTGTGTTAATACTTTAAACAAAATGACAAAAATATTTATTAGCGCAATATTCTTAAGTCACATGTGACTTGTGGCCGCTGTAGCCAAGTGATCATGGTAGCGGACTTGCGACCCGTGGTTTTCGTTGAATCTTAGTTTCCAGCCTTGGTGCCACTAAAGACTCACCGTGTAACTGGGATTGACGAGCATTAAACCTGTCGAGGTTCAAACTCCTCGCGATGGCGTGGTGTGAAAGCTAGGAGAGGGGGTGCCAGCTCAGATGTCGCCCTCGTCACTTGACTGAGGTTCAAAATTACGAGGTCCGTCACAATATCCCTCATGTTGCTTGTAATGCAACGTTAATAGAACCAATCACATGTGACTTAAAAATACTGCGCGAACAATTAATATCTCTATATCTTTATTAAAAAACTGGAAAAAATAGGTACTGATTCACAAAAACTTTAATCAATGTAGATTAATTCTAAAAAATTTGTACATACCTCGCTTTACATTTAAAATAATATATATCTCCTTTAATTTAATATTTTTGTTGTATTCAAAATAGTTTTAACTCGATACATTCGTAAAAACATTATTAAACAAAATAAGCTTCGTTAAAAGTCAATCAAGTGTTTTTGATGGTTAGGTCTTATTGGTAACATAATTAATTTTAAACGCCAGTAACTTCTTGATAATATGCACAATTACATAATATATGAATTTGTGATAGAGCAAAACTGAAAATGTATTTCCATTAAAATTACATATGATTGTTTGTTCTTTCATTTAACATTAGCAAAACAGAAAATAATATTGCTTTTATAAATATAGCATCATTTTCCGATGTAAGATTATTTAAAATTTTAAATTTTCGGAAAAGCCACTCTGTCCCTTATATGAATGTGAGAGAACTTTATATGATATCAAAATTGCGGAAAGTAGTGATTTTTGATAGAAAATTTGAAGGAAACTTTTGAATCACATAAATTTCTATGAATATCAGAAAAATTAATGAAATATTTTGAATTGATTCAGATGTTCTTCAATACTGCTGTGGCATTTCTGAAAGTTTATGATTTGGATCAGTAAAAAAATGAAAATTAAGTTTCATAGTATATTGTTGTCTAATATACGCAACAATATACTAAGAAATATAATTTTCATTTTCTTACAGATCCAAATTATAAACTTTCTATGTTATAATTTCAAAACTAAACTCTGTTGAGTTTATATGTTATAACCGAAGCACGTGAAGGGAGAAATCGCTTTTCAACTGCACCCTTACCAGTTCATTGTCCTGGAGCTGCTCTCAGGGGGCGAGCTATTCATTCGGATACCATCATCAACGGAAGAGACCAGAAGACGCCCCATGTCCAAACAGTTGCTAGGAGGGGTTGTTTATTTCGACAATGTGCCCCATTTGTTTATATTAGTCCAGCACATCACCCGGGCGCAGTACAGGAAATGGGGTTGCACCACACAGCAGGGGCGATTTTTGCAGTGCTATATGCTACGTGGAAATAGAACCGATAGAAAAAGGATGAATCCCTGTAGATGGTTGCGTTTTCCCATGTATATTGTATTTCGAATTAGGGTTACCATGTCCAGCTTTTTCGCACATATCTGGCGGTATCATTTCTTTTCTTTAAGTCTGGTTGGCTCTCGTTTTTTTTTATTTTTTTTTTTTTTTGGTACTTTTTACTGTCAGGTTGTTGTCAGAAAATATTTTCTACATGTATAATGCTATGTACGCACTCTATTAGAATAGTATTTAAATATTCTTATTAAAACTGACTATAATTACTGTAATATAATTTATTATTTTATTATTTCTATTGCACTGTAACTTTTTCAGATTATATAAACGAATAAAAGATCTATTTCTAATTTTTAAAGAGCTTTAAGTTCGTTTATTTTCAATGATATAGATATAAATTAATGAAACAATAATAAAATTATACTTAGCTAACTAGTTTCCCGGGAGCAAACCCATATTCTATAGTTTTTTTTCTTGCATGAAAAAATTCTTAAGCCTTTTTTTAAAAACAATGGTATCAAAATATTTTTCTAATCTCTTTTCCCAAGGATTAGAAATGGTAATCCCAAATGATATTATGTTCAAGTTCGAACAAAATATTATTTCAAATACATAAGGCAAAATCTGAATATCGAATAATAGTTTTCTCCTTTGTTTGAACCCTAGAATTTATACAGAAATACAGAAAGTAAATAAAGAATCTTCAATTCATAGGAAGACATTGATATATATTTAACAATTAAATTACGTATGTTCGTGTAATCTATTTGGTCTATTGAAAATAAATTAATTAACATTTCTTTTCAAAATGATTGTAATAAAAATGAATTGACGACGAATTTTTGTGCATAAAATCAAAAATTAAACTTGTCTTAAAAATAACACATAATAGAGAGTAGAATTTATTTTCAAATATTATATATGTAATGTCAAAGAGAAATATAGTAAAGTCATATGTAATATAAATATTGCGTTAAATTGCAACAATATGTATTATTAAGATAGATGAAACAGGCAGTTAAAAAAGAAAATAAAGAAAAATGAATCTAAAAAGAGATCCACAATATTTATTTAAATATAAAAACAAAACATATAAGTTTTATTTTCTGTTATTTATTTTTTACCCATTTACCTACTTTTGCACTATAATTCAAAGAGATTCTACGAATATTTTTAATTAACTTCATTCTGAAATATTTTTTTTTCCTTTTATCTAAATACGATGTAGGATATATGGATTCAACGCGGAACTAATAATAATTGATTTTTATACATTTGCTCATTTTTTTAATTTATTTAATTTCGTAGAAGGGACATTCAATTAAGCACGTAATTGGTGTATCATCTTATATTTCAAGAAGAATAGAACAAGTCAAGTTGACTTGCCTTCGCATAAGACTTATTTCCGTGCACATACATATTTTGTTTAATAAGAGTTCTCTGAAATGTCCTTTAACCTTATTTTACATAGTTTATATATCATTCTGTTAATTCATAGATACGCTAACAGGAATATTTCCGAAAGTTATAAGAAATTTTCGTATGAAACGTACAACTATATTATTTAAATATACGAGACTTACATCCTAAAAGTAATGATACAAAGCCTCTGATACCCAAGGAAATTTTCTTTCAAGGCAATTGGATAAAATTTGTTCAAGATTTAAATCTCGGGAGGAGAATGCGTGCTTGTGTGTCACAGTCGGTTGAAAACTCTTGTTGTTGCGCCATGTTGAATTGAATGTCTCAATTCCGAATCCCGCCAGCTACGAGTAGAGTATCATAATCCGAATCCGGGTTCTTCTCGAAAGGAAACGCACTTCCAGACTTTTAACGAAATAAAAACTCTTTTCATGGATTTTTTAATGAACTGTACTAATGTGTATAAGTGGCATTGTGAGTATTGTTACGAACATGAGAGGACACTTCCATGAAACAATTCTATTATGAAGGAGTTAAGAAACATTTACAAAATGTCTTCACTTAGCCAAGGGAAGTTTTAACAATGACTCCTTCTCCTTGGTGACGGATTTGGTGACTTATTGAGAAATATGATGATTTTGGCTCCAAATGAAAAGTTCTTGAATTTGATAGAACTAAAGCGAAATATCGACTAGGAAGAAAGTTACAGATTTTTCGGAAATTTTCGGTGTGACGCCACACCTGGACGGAACAGGTATAAATACCCCGACAGCATGAAACAGGGGAATCAGTATGTCATTGGAGTCTGCTTGCTGAGGAACTGCCGGTAGTGTACCGGGGGTTTTGAGAAAGGAATCGTGTTGAAGATTTGTCTACAGTGTGAACTAGTAAGCTGGTGAGCTGAGCGTTGCTGTTATAAATTTGACTGTAATTACAAATGCTATTTTTGTTCCTATATCTATATCGATTAGTTCAAAATTTGAGAATAAAGTGTCATTAGTCATTATCCTCCATGATTTCACTCTAATACACCCAGAAAATTTTACAACAGTTTAAAACTGATAAAAGAATTTCGATACCATTGTTTCGACACGAAAAGTCATAGAATGTTTTTTACACCGTAAAAAGATTCCCTTATTGAACTTTATCCCCGAAGGAAGCAATTAATTCCGAGTGGTACTGCATACATCTAAAAAATGACGGGGAATGACACAGAACAAAACAGAAGGAGAATGAGAGCGAAGAGAATGTGCTTGTTGCATAAAAATGCACGTCTCACAAAGTCGTCACCTCAGAGAAGTTCTTGCAATCATTAGCTTGGGTCATAATAAACCACGCCTCTCATAATCTTGATTTGACACCTTCCACTTTTCATCCCTTTAAAGTCATTCATGGTTGAAAATAGATTTTTGACCACCGATATGGTCTCTAATGCCATCAAATAATAGGCAGAAAAAGGTGTCTGGATACTTTTTTGACGAAAGTATGAGAAAGTTCATTCCTCAACTGACAAAGTGTATCAAGAATCGAAGCAACTACTCGAAAAAATAATGTTTGATGTACGATTATGCATATTAATTTGTAAATTTTTCTAAACTTTATAGAATTTCGATTTTTACAATTTTCGAAAGTTAATACTATTACTTTGCGAACAACTCTAGTATATCTCATTTTTTAAATACGAGTGCACTGAGTGAATAATTTTGTTAAATGTCATCACCTTCACAACATCTTACGGAAAAGTTCTATCATATGTTCAAATGTAAATATCAGATTATAAAAATAACTATAATCAAAAAATTTATTTCCCTTTCTGAGTTAATATATGTCAATTGTTTATACAAACGAGTTCTCAAAATATAAGTAAGAAATAAGTATAAGTAACACATAATTCAGATGTGAAAGAAGAGGAAGGGTTAATTGTTGACAGAGTACTTCAGCCAATATATATACTGGTGCTCAAAACTTCAGCAACATGCGTTTTTTCACCATAATTCCACGAGAAATCATCTGAGAAACATGAAATTTAGAGAGTAGAGACAACTTTTTGTACTTATATGGTAACAAAAGCATAGTTGCGCAAAAATGAATACAATGCATATAGTATGAAATCAAGCAAAAAAAAAAAAAAGCTTTATTGAACTTATAGTATCTTTACACATGATTGTCTGTCCAAGAAAAAGAACAAAAAGTAACTGTAAAGTATGGGATATGTCCTCCCCTTACTTCAATGTTTGCTTCGCACCGTCTCAACATCCTCAACACCAGATAGTGCAACAGTTCTTGAGGTTAGAATGCCCATTCCTGCATCAGCATCTCTTTTAGTTGTTGGATGTTCCCCGGAGGATGTAATCATGCCGCAAGACGTCTCACCAAAGCATCCAAAGCATGTTGTATGGTATTTAAATCTGGGGAGAAATCTGGCCTATCCATTCGAGTGATATCTTCACTTTCCAGTAGCTGCTAAACATCATAGTGCGGTGACGCAGAGCATTGTCATCCATAAAAATGAAGTCTGATCCAATAGCACATCGGAACAGATGAATATGGGGAATGATCACCATCTCACAATAACCATCTCCGATTACAGAACCTCTATTGAAAATATGGAGCTCAGTCCACCCATTCAGCATAATGCCTCCCCAAACGACAACTCCATGACCACCATAACGGTCCCTTTCCGTGATGTTACTGGGATGAAACCGGGTCCCGACCTCTCTCTAAATCAACTGACGTTGAGAATCGCTTGTGGATCTGAAACGACGGATCTATTAGGAATTCAAGCGAATAGGCCACCTTTGTGACGGAGCTGTGGCCAGAGTAAACCACAACACTTGTCTCCTTGTTGCTTTACACAGTTGTTAAGCAATGGATGATGGCTGGTATCGGGCTCTTTTCGCCTGCAGGACGATATATCGGTCATACAAATGAAATTGTATTCCTATGGCGGCCACCACCAATCTTTTAAACAGTTGTACATGTGGTTTGGAAGGCTTTCCAAACACGCGAAACGATACTTTTGTTGATTCCGAACTTTTCAGCTACACTGATCAAACCCTCCTCCACCTTTCTGATCATTCTTCACCGTGTGAAGTCATCCACGTGATTCCTTCTAACCATATTTCACAAAAGAAATCACTTGCTGTGAATGTCTTTAATTGCGCCTCCGTTCTTTCTTTTATTGCAGTCTTGAGCTGCTCGCGCCAACCACACGCGTTTTGCGTACACTCATGTCACCTGTGGCGTTTTGTTCCTAACATATGCAAATGCATCACCTTTCAACTGAATTGCGTGTTCACTGTAATGATCGCAATAACCCCTTTTCTGCAATTTCAGGCCTACCTGCTTAAAATTTACATTGTTGCTTACGTTTTTCACACCAGTGTGTATATATGCATATATATTATATATACAGATAGTTTTTAAAACCTTGTTTAAACACTTTTTAATTTTTGATTCTAAGAATAAAATTCTAGGTGCTTGTACATCTGTGGCGGCTGCCCCCGGACTGCTTGCACCTTTTTACCTCACCATGATGCAGCGCATTATAAAAATTCATTCTAATATTAGCAGATTGTGCAAATTACAAGTATTCTGCGTGATCCCCTGTGGTGTGTATATTTATACCCATACAGCCATCAAAAGTACACAGCAGAACAGACACTGAGTATTTGCCTTGGTCCACCAAATATCTATCGTTATATTCTTCCGAGAATTGTCCAAATTCCGTTTCTTCAGTCGATGACAGATACCTGCAAAATTCATCGTGGACCAGTAGACTCATAGTTCTGGCTACGCAACTAGCTAGAGCTCACCGGCGCTTTTTTTTTTCGATACTCGAATCTTACTTGAATTGATGTCTTCGAAAATACTCCACATATGTTCTTATACTCTACACTTTATGATAAGAGCTGTATCCCTCTCAATAATCATTGGCTATAAATTTTGTAAATACAAAGTGTTTTGAAACTCAAGGGCAAAAATTAAAAGGGTGAAAGAAAACATATAAATATGCAGTTTCCAACCTACAATGCATAGGCGGAGAACGAGCGGTGAGCCGCTAGACGGCGCTGCAATGGAAAACATAATGCACAAAGTTTCTTATACATCGTCATTTCTTTTTCGTATTTCTAGAGGCATTATGACATACTGTTACAAGGAAAAGGCAACGCTTCCTAAAATCCACGGTAGAAATGGCGATAACACATCAATCAATAACTCCCGAGACTAACCCAGAGATGGCGCTCGTAGTAAACCAGTAACCAGGTCTTTCTAGAGTACTAACCTTTGCTTGAAACGTGTCAAAATTTTAAGTCGATCGGACCAGAAACAGCTGAGTTATCGAGGTAGGAGTAAAGTCGTTTTGTAGTTTGTTTAAAAAATGGAAAAAACCGAGTTTCGTGTTCCGATAAAACATTGTTTTTTAATGGGTAAAAACCCCGTGCAAGCAAAACAATGGATTGAAAAATGTTACCCGGACTCTTGTCCATCAAAAGCAACGATTTGTCGGTGGTTTGCCGAGTTTAAACGTGGTCGTACCGACACAAATGACGCGGAACGCTCGGGTAGACCTGTGGAAGCCGTTACACCGGAAAATGTGAGTGAAGTGACAAAAATTATAATGAAAGATCGTAAAGTGAAGCTCCGTGAGATTGCTGAGATGACACAGATATCATATGGAAGTGTATTTACTGAAAAAGGTTTTTTGAAGTGAAGTGAAAAAGGTTTTTTCCAAGTGGGTGCCGCGATTGCTTTCGATGGAACAAAAACAGCAACGAGTCGATGATTCAGAAAGCTGTTTATCGCTATTTACTCGCAACAAAAAAGATTTCTTGCGAAAAAAGAAAAGAAAAAAAAAAGATTTGGAAAAGCGTTGGAACGATTGTATCACCCTAAAAGGTGATTTACAAAAGGTGTTATGTTGAATAAAAAAAAATGTTGTTTTCAATGTTAGTCTCGGGAGTTATTGATTGATGTGTTATGTAAGAAAACACGAGTTTCATGCTTTCCATTACATCACCATCTAGCGATTTTCGCTTGCTCTCTGCCTTTGCATTGTAGGATGAAAATCGCTTGTTTAGATATTTTTTATCACCCCTTAAATTTTTGACCAAGAGTTTCGAAATACCCTGTATTTGAACTAACTATATTATCGTTTTAATTGTTCTAGTTTTATTCTCATGCACAATATCATAATGAATGACAAATAAATGTTGATTTTTAAATATTAAATTATTCTTGATCATTTGCTACTTCTGATCTGAATCATTTCAAGTGTTATACACATGCTTCCTCAATTAATTACTCCTTAACATCTTCAAGAAAACGTTTGTATATAACATTAAATTGGATTCTTACTATGAAATAAAAATTAATTCAATAAAAAAATCAAATGTTTATAATAAGAAATAACATATTTTTTGTTTTAAAATAATTTTGTAAGCAATCTTTTGTAAATAGATCGTAGGAAGTGAACAATAATTGTTTTTCATTATTTGTTCAATCATTTTATGTTTTTCATTAAAAAAAATCATCATATATATTTTAAAAGAATGGTAAATATACTATATATTTTCATTAAGACTTACATATAAAAATTATAAACTAAAAGTTTTAAGACAAGAGATTACATTTCCTAAATACAAAAACTCAGTATTGTGAGAGAAATTAATAATGAGTTATTTATTTTCATTAGGAATTCTTTCTTTACACAATTTACAATACTCCAATCGCATAAATATTTTTAAATAATATTACTGAAACTATACTAATTATGAAAATAGATATTTCTACAGAAATAAAGTAAATACTAGAATTAATTAGTTTAATTGGTTTTTATAAGCAAAAATTTTGAAAGTCTTGATAATTATAATAAAAACTTTCACACTCTAACTGAAATAAAGTCGTATGACTTAAATTTAAGATTTCCCATTCAACATAACGATCTTTTTTAATAGAATTTGTCAACCAATTAGTTTTAATTGCCCGAATAATCTCTATGGGCTTTACTCTTTTAAGAACTAAAATGTTCAGAAAGTGATAATGTTTTGAAGTTCTAGTAAATGATCAATTAAGGGAAACAAAGAGATAGAGCGTGAAGTACAATTACTTTGCTGCACTTTGTGTTCAAACATTTAGTTAATGATAATGGAAAATGATTTTATTCACAGTTAGTAATAATGGACTGTAAAGGTATTTAAATTAATGTTAATTATTGAGATACATGAAAGTAGTGCAAAAACAATGAAGATAAGAATGATAAAGGTTTTATGAATGCTCAACTATACAATGATAACATGAAGAGCTATATAACATTTTATCATTTTAATCATATTAAAAATATTTATTACTTTTTAAATGTCTCTTTCATTCCTTTTCTAGAGTTTAATGTTTATTAAGTTTAAATTAGCTTTCAGATAACAATTTTAGAAATAAGTGAAGAAAATTAAGCAAAATTTCAAAGGTATATAAATGTTTTGCAAATTGATTGGCTGGCTTGAAGTGATGTTGTTCTAAAACTACACGAAGGCTTTTGAAAATGCTTTCATTTAATAAAACCTTGATGTACACACACAAACAAACAAATACAGGTGGTTATTAAAATAATTGAAACATCGTAAAAGAATTTTAAAACCTTTATTAATAAGGTAGAAGGATATAAAAAGTGAATGCAATTCAAGGTGGAGTAAGCCCATCTTTGGCATTTATAATGGCCTGAATGCGATTGGAAATAGAGTTGTACAAATCATCTGTGCTGTTTAAAAATTGTTATAAGGCTCTTCATGAAAATATCGGAAAAGTTCGAAGAAAGTGGATGAGGGTGGAAAATAGTTCCGGATATTGCTTTCTAAAGTACATTAGGTTTGCTCAATAATATAGAGATCCAGGACTTGAGATTGTCATGGGAGCTGAGTGATTTCATGTTCCTCAAACCATGTCTAAACAGCTTTAGCTTTATGAATTTGACTATTTTAGAAGACGGCATCTCCTAATGGAAACAAGATAGCTGAAATCTCCACTTACTCCATTGCAGTTAATCAACCTTCTATAGCTATGATAGTGCCTTTAGAAAACCACAAGATCTCTGCCGGAATCATAACAGAGCCACCTGCATGTTTCACTGCTGGAACATAGCAATGTGGATGATATGCTTGTACAAGCGTTATCAAGCATTTATAGAGAATTCTTTTTTCTGAGAATAAAATTTTCCGGTTATCGCCCAACAGTGTTTCTTTCATAAAATCATACATGTCACGTAAGACTTCCAACCCTGAGTGCTGCTTGTAATTCTACTTCATTTGCTACTTTTGTTTACTACAACGTGTCTACGCACACAATGCCATCAACTTAAATAAATAAGTGTTGATTTACAAAAAAAAAAAAAAAAAAAAAAAAAAAAAAAAAAAAAAAACATTTTAACGATTACGACATGACGTCTACACCATCTTAATTCGAAAGGAGAATGTAACTCTTTTCATATACCTATATAGATATAGGTATATATATACACACATGTATATATATATATAAATACACACATATATATAAATACACACACACACATATATATATATATGTGTGTGTGTGTGTTTGTCAACGTGTTTGTGTCTGCGTGTGTGAGCATGTAATCGTTCACTTATATGTTTTATACAACATATTAATAAATTTCACCAAGAAAAATAAATTTTCCTTTTATTTGAAGATAATAAAGAAGATGTTTTAATTAAGAGATACAAGTTGCAATTAAAATAAAAGTATTACCTATTGCTGTACATTAATCTTTGACTCATCATCGTCAGAAACTAATGAAACCTCAGGGACTAATGAATCTCTTGCATGTGATCTCAGCCCAATTATTCACTCTTCTGTATAGTATATTCCCACTCTTTACAAATGTTAAACAATGCCTGGTTATATGGAGAAACTAGATTTTTCAGTGATTTTCTTTCAATTTTCATCTATTTTCAAAAATAAAATAGAACCTTCGTAGGAGTTCTGGAAGTGGTAGTATAAAAGTAAAATAAAATCATAAAATGAACTTCAAAACTGTATCATCCAAGCTGATTTTTGTCACTAAATATTTCTTGATAAATTCGAGCTTTGCATCCTTTTGTGTTTTATAGTTCTGGTCGTTTTATGTGATATATCTACTTAAAAAATAGATGTTGAAATGCGTTGCAGATGAACTGAAAAAGTCATGCTTGCACGATGAAATTTCTTATTGCTTTCTAAATATTTGCCATTTTGAAAGCAATCCCCATTGGCCAGTTAAGTGAATTTCTTTTAAAATATATTTTCCAAAACAGATATGAAATTAACATAATACTGGTTTATTCACAATTATTCTAGTTTTGTTGTATATTCTTCAAGTTCGCAATCCTCATGGAGCAATGATGCATTGTGAATTTTTTCTCTTTCAAATTTCTAAAAATAATTGTAAATTGCACAAAATGCGTGAATTCTATATGAAATAGTATAAAAACCTCTCAATAAATTTTAAATATTAGCTACTATGCAGTGTATTCAAGCTACCACGGAATAAACGAGGTATATCCAATATTTATTGAGGTAGAATCTATAATCTCGAAACCATCGACCGTTGTTTCAGTCTTAATTATGCTTAATGTAAGTACGATATATGCGCTTATTTTGATCGTTATTCGTATTTTAAAAATAGTTAATTTTATCCTAAGCTTAGCATTCTCTGATAATATTTCTGTAAAGCTGTAGAAATATGTCAGAACTTTTAGTGAATAGTCAAAAACTGATTTTATTTATAAGAACCACCTACTCATTCGAAAGAGAATTTTTTACCTTTTTTACCATCTCAACTGAAAGCAGAATATCATCCCTATTTCTTCCAGTTTAAGTCAAGAGTAATGTTTCCTAGATAGAGCTGTGTTTTTCTAGAAAGCTTAGTAAAGATTTTTATTTATATATTTTCCAAGTGGCACGCTTGACTATAACGATCGCCGAAGCGGAAGCAAGCATTTATAAAGAAAACCGAAAAAGCATGAAATAGACTATTTATTGTAAGAAATGTGCTAATACTTTAAAGGAAGAAACGAAAATATTTTAAAGGATTTGAAGGGATATGAAAAGGAGGTGTTTTTTTAAGCGGACTTAGTTCCTTTCGAATTCAAAAGTAGAACATTTTGACACAAACTCTCTCTCTCTCTCTCTCTCTTTTTGATTCTTCATAAATCAACAATTTTTGCTCATTTCAATATTAAACTTTGCCAGTTTGTGTAATAAAGAGTATAGTTTAAAATAATGGGTCACGTTTTGCTATTAAATTAATATATTTTCTTATACAGCATGAAATATGCGTGCAAAAATTTAAAAAATAAATTAGCTTACCTTACGTTACCCACAAGATAACACTTGAAAGATGTACAGTAGAACCATAATTCTTATGCCAAATTAAAGCTAAATAATTACCTTATTCTGTAAGTTTCCAATTCTAATTTTATCTTACATTAAAAAAAATTGAAAAAATTAAAAAGTTATCAAGTTTGAATTTGGTAACTTTTTTTTTCATGTATCATGTTATAAAATAAAATCTAATCATCCTATTAAAAAAATGGAGGCTCACAGAATAAAAATCTACATGTACAATACTCATGTAAAGTTTTAAAGCTCTGCATGCAAAAGATTTTTTTTAATCCTGTGGAAAAATGTGAAAATAACAAACCGAGAAAAAGAGGTTTGTTTACATTACATTACATAGAACAAGCCACTTTAGACATTTAAATTTTTTGTTGCACAGGGCGTAGTAATTGTCGGATTTTGACCCGGTTTGCTTTAAAATGCTCCTAACATTCAACACTATTTTTTGAAAACAAATTTGAAAAATAGAATTTTTGATGGTGCAAAGGTACTAAGTCCCCTTGAAATGAAAAACAAAATCGTAGATATTATTTTCGCTGTGTATAAAATGATAAGATCTTTTATACCGATATATATCTTTTGGTGCATATACATTGGTAAATATTTTATCATATTTTTGTAAAAGTTAGATTTTTAATTTTTTGGGACAATCACATCATATAAAACTTTTGGTGTGCGTTAAAAAGGCCTGCACTTCCAAATTATTATCTGGTAAGTTAACTTAATTTTTAAAGTTGTTAAGAGAATATATAATTATATATTAAACTGCTTTACCAATAAGTTCTCGTATTTTTTGTTTCCTGCTACTCAATTCAATTTATGACAACTTCAGTGGTATGGCTTTAAAACAGTATGTTTACATTTATATTTGTTTGAAATAATAGGTAGAAAATGATTTTTTTTAAAAAAGACAATGAAAATATATAATTTTACGCACATCTGATTTTCGAATAACTGTAGATATTCAAATAATAAAATTCCCTGCATCAATAAATATATTATTTCATTTTTAAGACTATAAACCAAGAATAATGAAATAACGACTTAATTGCAAGAATTTTTAAATTCTTATCTTTGTAATTGCATGTTAGAAATAATAATACATTGTTTCTTTGTCAAACAATTTAGGAATTAATTACACAAACATTGAACTTTTTATTTATTCTTCGGGGAGAAAAGGACAAGGCAACAATAGTAGAAAAGATTCCCCGAAGAGACAAGACTGTTCGAGGGAGGCTCAAAAAATATTTGTTTTTGACAGATGTTGTTGCTAAATCAACTTATTGTTAACTTAATGTGATATCATCTATTAAACTGCTCCCAAATAAATATGATGATAATTCGTTTGTCTGGGTTTGGTTGCCATTTGATGCCAAATCAAAATTTGATTGCTGCCTTGAGGTGTTGTCGTCGTGATTTTACGTCGAGTTGCCACTGTCCACGAGACCTGAGTTCATACACAATTACAACCAAACACCTCGCAACAATCATAACAAAGGCTTGCTTCCTGTGAATCTTCTCCGAAGAAGACGAAAGAAGTCTCATCGACCGGAAAAGTTACATCGATCATTATTTGTGGCGCGATGCGCGCCATACCAAACTATTTCTAAGAAAATGGAATTTTTTCTACACACAACACTACAATAAGTTCCTAATTTCTATTCCCTATTCCTAATATCCAATTTCCCTTTCCTAATTCAGGTGCATTTTGACCCACACTTGTAGAATCGAATCATACATCGATCTTGAGAAATACAAAATAATCATTATCTCGATATATTTGTACTTCGAATCAGATCTCGTACCACCTGGTACAGAAAGTGAAGGGTATTCTAATGCATACTGTTGCATACTTCATACAAATATTGACTTCAACTGTGAAATTCTCAGAAGAATTTTTAATATGACCTTTGGCAGATGCAAATAATATACGTAAGTTAAAAGGAAGCATTGTAATGATAAATGTCAATCTATATCCTGTGTTCTATTTCAAAATTTCTAAGTCAGTTCCATTTGCTCTTCTTTCTCTATCGAACATTACTTTTGGTCGAATAAATTGATACCTCAAAGAATATACCGCTTAAGTGACATGAGAAAAGCACCAGCAAAAAATACATTTTGAGTTATTAGTTTGGGACTTGGAACACATTTCCAGAGAAACGGAATTAATTTTTCTGAGAGTATCAAACATGTAAAATTATAAATAAAATAGTAAAATGTTTCTGTTAGAACAAACAAATCTCTTCCACAATATAATTTATAATGATACTTCATTTACTTCTTACTTCTCACTTATATCTTGATAATCTCATTTTAAGTCGTTTAGCGTTAAAGAAATAAATCCAATGTCCTTTATTTACTTTAGTATGCATACAAAATAAGGATATGCATTGAAGATCAGAATTTTAAGAATTTCTTGATGTCAATACCTTGTAAGATTGTAGAAAATTTCCATCAATTTTAAAGACAAAATACATTATGTCCAAATTTTAAAACTTATAAAACTCAAAATGTGTAGATCGTGTACAAATTACTTGTGTTTAATTTTTTCTCATATATTACAGTAATAATATAAATATCACTACTTTAAATCTGAAGGTTTCATAAAAAATCTCATAAGCATGTATGCCTTATTTTAATATAACATTAAAACATAATACGTTCAAGAAAACGAAGAAGTTTTTCATTTTTTATGGTTGATCTGATGGTTCTTTAACCCTCTAACTTTTCCAGAGAATTCTCTTAATAGCTCTCCTTTTTTCATTAAAGCACTAGGAGTGATAAAGCAATAACAGTAACGTCCAAAAATAGATAGTAATAACGCTATTGATTCGTCATTTAGGTTAATTTCAATCTAAGACAGAACTATTTTTGTAAATCTGTAACTCTCAAGAGGAAAGGATATTCGTCATTTTCCACCTTCGAGTTTGTGTGATTACCTCTTTCATGTGAATCGAAACCTTTTGGAAATGGTAGGATGGACTGTAAGGGAAAATTAAGCTATGTTAATCATTATTTTGATATACCTTCATCGTTTCAAAAGTGTGTTTACAAATATATCAGATTAGACGTATACAAACCAACTTAATTATAACTTTTCACTGCAACATAAAAATATAGGTTTTAAAATTTAAATCTTTAAAAAAGGATTAAGACAGCAATTCTTATGATTTTACGTGTTATAATGCACTTACCAAATTATTTTAAATGGAGAATCTTTGTTATCTTATAACAACATCAAGCGTCTTCGTAAATTAAATAGTCTTCGTCATACATTTTAGCTTTGTAATAAAACAGTGGTATGACATTTGTTAATAAATTTTAATGATTTGTTAATAATTTGTTGTTGTCTTTTTATACGAGAAATTTAGATAGCATCATTTTCATTTTGACTAATATTATATATATATATATATATATATATATATATATATATAGAAATACTGGATTGAAAATGTTACCCCGGACTCTCTGTCCATCAAAAGCAAATTCATCGGTGGTTTCCGCTGAGCGAACGTGGTCGTACCGATTACCAATGACGCGGAACGCTCGGGTAGACCTGTAGAAGCCGTTACACCGGAAAATGAGTGGAAGTGACAAAAATTATAACAGTGACTGTAAAGTGAAGCTCCGCAGAGATTGCTGAGATGGACACAGATATCATATGGAAGCGTATTTACTATCCTTCATGAAAATTGAGCATGAAAAAGGTTTCCAAGGGTGCCGCGATTGCTTTCGATGGAACAAAAAACAGCAATCGAGTCGATGATTCAGCTGTTTATCGCGCTATTTATCGCAACAAAAAAAGTATTTTCAGGTCGTTATTGTGACCATGGACGAAAGATGGATACATCACTACACCAGAGTCGAAGTGGCAGTCATCTGAGGCGCACAGTTACGGTGCCGTCCGAAGTGTCCGAAATCGCAGGCAGTCAGCTTTGGCAAAGTCATGGCGTCAGTTTTTGATGCATGAAGATTTTCTTACTGACTACCCTCGAAAAAGGTAAATCGATCAACAGTCATTATTATATTGACCTGGTTAGTGCGCTCTAGCTGAGAAAACTCCGCAAAACGACCGCATAGTCTCGACTTATTGATCCATGTGTTATATATATATATATATATATATAAGAAAGTTATACATACATGTGGTAGGTTATCTACATCCAGGTATGTGAAAAGAGTTACTTTCTCCTTCGAATTGGCGATGGTATAGACGTCAGGTCGTAGTCGTTAAAATGTTTTTTTTTTTTTTAAATCAAATACCGCATTTATTTAAAGTTGATGGGTAACAGGTGCGCAGACATCGCTGTAGTAAACAAAAGTAGCAAATGAAGTAGAATTATAAGCAGCACCAGTTGTTTACGTGACATGTGTATAGATTTTATGAAAGAAACACTGGTTAGCGATAACCGGAAAATTAGCACGTAACCGAACGAAGTTTCCACAACAG
>BMAW01015190.1:0-58742 GCA_019974015.1 Nephila pilipes | reverse complement strand
GCTTGCACGGTGTTTTTACCCATTAAAAAACAATGTTTTATCAGAACACGAAACTCGGTTTTTTCCATTTTTTAAACAAACTACAAAACGACTTTACTCCAACCTCGATAACTCAGCTGTTTCTGGTCCGATCGACTTAAAATTTTGACACGTTTCAAGCAAAGGTTCGTACTCTAGAAAGACCTGGTTACTGGTTTACTACGAGCGCCATCTCTGGGTTAGTCTCGGAACTTATTGATCCATGTGTTATATATAAATACACACATATATATGTATATACACTGGTTATAATAAATTAAGGAAAAATCACAAAAATAGCGATAACTCTTTCAAAAGTAAGCCAAACCGTGCAAAATTTGCATATGTTGTCCACTAAGAGTAGCTGAGTAAAATTGCAATATGCAAATTAGTGACGCTGCACTCGGCTTACGTCATCTGCCTGGAGCATAAAAGTCCAAGTTTGAGAGAAAGCACACAAATTTTACTGTGATTGCGACATTGAAAATCTGAGATAGCCAATTCGTAATAATGACCTCTAGGCATCATTTGCCTGAAGAACTACGATGGAGAGCCATCGGGAGACTAGAGGCAGGGCAGAGTCAATCAGAAGTGGCCAGATGGCTAAATGTGAGTCCATCTGTGGTTCATAGACTTTGGAGGCAATTTCAAACCACAGATTCGGCATCTAGGAGGTTCAGTCAAGGACGGCCAACTGTTACGACCAGTGCCGATGACCGATATTTGACATTAAGTGCACGCAGGAATAGAACCGCTACTCCGACACATCTTAGATCCTCTCTTGCTGCAGCCACCGGAAGGTTGGTGTCAACGTCAACTGTGCGCAGAAGGCTCCACGAAGGTGGTCTGTATGCGAGACGACCAGCCATTTGCGTGCCGCTCACATCACGCCATAGGAGAGACCGTTTGCAGTGGGCCCGACAACATGTCCACTGGACGTCAGATCAATGGAGGCCTGTTCTCTTTACGGATGAGTCCAGGTTTAGTCTAGAAAGTGACAGTAGACGTTATTTGATATGGAGAGAACCTGGGACCTGTTATCATCCATCAAACATCCGTGAAAGAGATGCATACGGAAGAGGCAGTGTCTGTGTTTGGGGAGGCATATCCTTAGGAGGGCGCACAGACCTCCATGTCTTTCCAAGGGGAACCGTGAATGCTCAGGTTTATCGAGACAACATCCTTGATGCTTATGTGCGCCCATATGCCGGGGCGATTGGTGATTGCTTCCTGTTACAGGACGATAATGCAAGACCACACAGAGCTCGCATTGTTGATGATTATCTTCAACAGGAAACAATTACGCGCATGGAGGGGCCAGCTCGATCCCCGGACTTGAATCCTATCGAGCACGTTTGGGATGCTCTAGGGAGGCGTGTATCTGCTATCAATCCGCCCCCTCAGACCCTTGCCGCGCTTGCATCTGCTTTACAAGAGCAATGGCTCTCACTTCCTATTGAACTGATAGACCGCATAATTGAAAGCATCACACATCGCTGTTTGTGCTGTATTGCTTCTAGAGGCAATCATATTCCATATTAAAGGTACTTTTTCTATTGCAAACCGATACTTCCAATTTGTTTATTTTATACATGTGCTAATTTCTATACTACTATTAATGTCTGATAATTTCTTTTTATGTTGTTTAATACCTTACTATGTGTTGTATATTGTGGGTAAGTTTCATAAAATTCCATGTGTAATTTCTTGAGTTATCGCGATTTTTGTGAATTTTCCTTAATTTATGATAACCAGTGTATATGTGTGTGTGTTTGTCAACGTGTTTGTGTCTGCGTGTATGTGCATGTAATCGCTCTTTTATATATTTTATACAACATATTAATAAATTTCACCAAGAAAAATAAATTTTTCTTTTATTTGAAGATAATAAAGAAGATGTATTAATGAAGAGATATAAGTTGCAATTAAAATAAAAGTATTACCTATTGATGTACATTAATCTTTGACTCATCATCGTCAGAAACTAATGAAACCTCAGAGACTAATGAATCTCTTGCAAGTGATCGCAGCCCAATTATTCACTCTTCTGTATAGTATATTCCCACTCTTTACAAATGTTAAACAATACCTGGTTATATGGAGAAACTAGATTTTTCAGTGATTTTCTTTCAATTTTCATCTATTTTCAAAAATAAAATAGAACCGTCGAAGGTTTTCTGGAAGTGGTTTTATAAAAACAAAATAAAATCGTAAAATGAACTTCAAAACTGTAACATGCAAGCTTATTTTTGTCACGAAATGTTTCTTGATAATTTCGAGCTTTTCATCCTTTTGTGTCTTAAAGTTCTGGAAGTTTGATGTGATATACCTACTTAAGAAAGAGATGTTGAAATGCGTAGCAGATGAACAGAAAAAGTCATGCTTGCATGTTGAAATTAATTATTGCTTTCTAAATATTCGCTATTTTGAAAGCAATTCACATTGGCCAGTTAAGTGAATTTCTTTTAAAATATATTTTCCAAAATAGATATGAAATTAACATACTACTGGTTTATTCACAATTATTCTAGTTTTGTTGTATATTCTTCAAATTCGCAATCCTTATGGATCAATGATGCATAGCGAATTCTTTCTCTTTCAAATTTCTAAAAATAATTTTAAATTGCACAAAATTCGTGAATTCTATATGAAATAGTATAAAAACCTCTCAATAAATTTTAAATATTAGCTACTATGCAGTATATTCAAGCTGCCATGGAATAAACGAGGTATATCAAATATTTATTGAGGTAGAATCTATCACCTCGAAACCATCGGCCGTTGTTTCAGTCTTAATAATACTTAATGTAAGTACGATATATGCACTTATTTTGATCGTTATTCGTATTTTAAAAATAGTTAATTTTATCCTAAGCTTAGCATTCTCTGATAATATTTCTGTAAAGCTGTAGAAATATGTCAGAACTTTTAGTGAATAGTCAAAAACTGATTTTATTTATAAGAACCACCTACTCATTCGAAAGAGAATTTTTTACCTTTTTCACCTTCTCATCTGAAAGCAGAATATCATCCCTATTTCTTCCAGTTTAAGTCAAGAGTAATGTTTCCTAGATAGAGCTATGTTTTTTCTAGAAAGCTTAGTAAAGATTTTTATTTATATGTTTTCCAAGTGGCACGTTTGACTATAACGATCGCAGAAGCGGAAGCAAGCATTTATAAAGAAAACCGAAAAAGCATGGAATAGACTATTTATTGTAAAAAATGTGTTAATACTTTAAAGGTAGAAATGAAAATATTTTAAAGGATTTGAAGGGATATGAAAAGGAGGTGTTTTTTTAAGCGGACTTAGTACCTTTCGAATTCAAAAGTAGAACATTTTGACAAACTTTTTTCGATTCTTCATAAATCAACAATTTTTGCTCATTTCAATATGAAACTTTGCCAGTTTGTGAAGTAAAGTGTATAGTTTAAAATATTGGGTCAAGTTTTGCTATTAAATTCACAATTTTTCTTATACAACATGAAATATGTGTACAAAAATTTAAAAAATAAATTAGCTTACCTTACGTTACCCTCAAGATAACATTTGAAAGATGTACAGTAGAACCATAATTCTTATACCAAATTAAAGCTAAATAATGACCGTATTCTGTGAACCTCAAATTTTAAATTTATCTTACATTAAAAAAAATTGAAAAATTAAAAAAGTTATCAAGTTTGTATTTAGTAACTTTTTTTTTCATATATCATGTTATAAAATAAAATCTAATCATCCTATTAACAAAATTGAGGTTCACAGAATAAAAATCTACAAGTACAACACTCATGAAAAATTTTAAAGCTCTGCATGCAAAATATTTTTTTTAATCCTGTGAGAAAATGTGAAAATAACAAATCGAGAAAAAGAGGTTTGTTTACATTGCATTACATAGAACAAGCCACTTTAGACATTAACATTTTTTGTTGCACAGGGCGTAATAATTGTCGGATTTTGACGCGGTTTGCTTTAAAATGCTCCTAACATTCAACATTATTTTTTGAAAATAAATTTGAAAAATCGAATTTTTGATGATGCAAAAGTACTAAGTCCCCTTAAAATGAAAAACAAAATCGTAGATATTATTTTCGCTGTGTATAAAATGGTAAGAACTTTTATACCGATACACATCTTTGGTTGCATATACATTGCTAAGCATTTTATCCTATTTTTGTAAAGATTAGATTTTTAATTTTTTGGGACAATCCCATCATATAAAACTGTTGGTGAGCGTTAAAAAGGCTTGCACTTCCAAATTATTATCTGGTAAGTTAACCAGATTTAAACTTAAAAGAGATAATTTTTAAAGTTGATAAGAGAATATATAATTCATATATTAAATGTCTTTACCAATAAGTTCTCGTATTTTTTTGTTTCCTTCAACTCAATTCAATTTATGACAACTTCAGTTATGTGGCTTTAAAACGGTATGTTTAGATTTATATTTGTTTGAAATAATAGGTAGAAAAATGATTTTTTTTAAAAAAAGACAATGAAAATATATAATTTTACGCACATCTGATTTCCGAATAACTGTAGATATTCAAATAATAAAATTCCCTGCTTCAATAAATATATTATTTCATTTTTAAGACTATAAACCAAGAATAATGAAATAACGACTTAGTTGTAAGAATTTTTAAATTTTTATCTTTGTAATTGCATGTTAGAAATAATAATATTGTTTCTTTGTTAAGCAATTTAGGAATTAATTACACAAACATTGAACTTTTTATTTATTCTTCAAGCAGAAAAGGACAAGGCAACGATAGTAGAAAACATTCCCCGTAGTCTGTTCGAAGACTATTCGAGGGAGGCTCAAAAAATACACGTTTTTAGACAGATGTTGTTGCTAAATCAACTTATTGTTAACTTAATGTGATATTATCTATTAAACTGCTCCCAAATAAATATGATGATAATTCGTTTGTCTGGGTTTGGTTGTCATTTGATGCCAAATCAAAATTTGATTGCTACCGTGATTGCTATTTGATTGTCGTCGTGATTTTACATCGAGTTGTCACTGTCGACGAGACCTGGATTCATACACAATTACAACCAAACACCACGCAACAATCATAACAAAGGCTTGCTTCCTGTGAATCTTCTCCAAAGACGAAGGAAGTCTCATCGACCGGAAAAGTTACATAGATGATTTTTTTTTTTTTTTTTTTTTTTTTTTTTGTGATGCAATGCGCGCCATACCCAACTATTTCAAAGAAAATAGAAATTTTTCTACAGACAATACTACAGTGAGTTACCTAATTTCCATTCCCTATTCCAAATGTCCCATTTCCTTTCCTAATGCATGTGCTTTATGAACCACTCTTGTAGAATCGAATCTTACATCGATCTTGAGGAATACAAAATAATCATTATTTCAATATAGTTGTACTTCGAATCAGATCTCGTACCACCTGGTACAGAAATTGAAGGGTATTCTAATGCATACTGTTGCATACTTCATACAGATATCGACTTCAACTATGAAATTCTCAGGAGAATTTTTAATATGACCTTTTGCAGATGCAAATAATATACTTAAGTAAAAAGGAAGCATTGTAATGATAAATGTCAATCTATGTCCTGTGTTCTATTTCAAAATTTCTAAGTCAGTTCCATTTGCTCTTCTTTCACTATAGAACAATACTTTTGGTCGAATAAATTGATACCTCAAAGAATATACCACTTAAGTGACATGAGAAAAGCACCAGCAAAAAATACATTTTGAGATATTAGTTTGGTAATTGGAACACATTTCCAGAGAAACGGAATTAATTTTTCTGAGAGTACCAAACTTGTAAAATTATAAATAAAAGAGGAAAATGTTTCTGTTAGAATAAAACAAATCTCTTCCACAATATAATTTATCATGATAATTCATTTACTTCTTATTTCTCACTTATATATCAATAATCTCATTTTAAGTCGTCTAGTGTTATGCAACTAAATCCCGTGTGTTGTGTTTACTTTAGTATGCATACAAAATAAGGATATGC
The DNA here is from genome assembly GCA_019974015.1 of Nephila pilipes. NCBI lineage: Eukaryota > Metazoa > Arthropoda > Arachnida > Araneae > Nephilidae > Nephila > Nephila pilipes. The sequence goes on along the minus strand of BMAW01015190.1, from coordinate 52,727 downwards.
ATTGAAGATCGAGTGAAAAATTTCTTAATGTCAATTCTTTGTAAGATTGCAGAAAATTTCCTTCAGTTTTAAAAACATAATATACAACGTCCTGTTTTTAAAAGTTATAAAACACAAAATGTGAACATCATGAACAAATTACTTCTGTTTAATTTTTTCTCATATATTACAGTAATAATATAAATATCGCTACTTTAAATCTAAAGGCTTCATAAAATTTCTCGTTAGCATGTATGCCTTATTTTAATATAACATTAAAACATAATATGTTCAAGAAAACGAAGACGTTTTTCATTTTTTTTATGGTTGATCTGATGGTTCTTTAACCCTCTAACTTTTCCAGAGAATTCTCTTAATAGTTCTCCTTTTTTCATTAAAGCACTAGGAGTGATAAAGCAATAACAGTAACGTCCAAAAATAGATAGTAATAACGCTATTGATTCGTCATTTAGGTTAATTTCAATCTAAGACAGAACTATTTTTGTAAATCTGTAACTCTCAAGAGGAAAGGATATTCATCATTTTCCACCTTCGAGTTTGTGTGATTATCTCTTTCGTGTGAATCGAAACATTTTGGAAAGGGTAGGATAGACTGTACGGTAAAATTAAGCTATGTTAATCATTATTTTGATATATATTCATCGTTTCAAAAGTAATCTTATAAATATATCAGATTAGACGTATACAAACCAACTTAATTATAAATTTTCACTGCAACATAAAAAGACAACAATTCGTACCCTTATGATTTTATGTGTTATAATGCATTTACCAAATTATTTTAAAATGAGAATCATTGTTATCTTATAACAACATCAAGCGTCTTCGTAAATTAAATATAGTATTCTTCATACATTTTAGATTTGTAATAAAATAGTTGTATGACGTTTGTTAATAAGAATTTATTACTTTTTAAAAGGGAAATTTAGATAGCATCATTTTCATTTTGACTAATATTATATATATATAACTATATACATACATACAGACTTACTATATATATACATGCATACCTGAACATATATATGTAATGTGCGTATAGGATGACTCAGAAAAGATATAGAAATCTTTAAAAGGTAATAACACACACATACCAGTACACAGACAATTTTAATCGAAAAATTCATTGCTTAAAACGAAACGCGCCAGCGTCCACTCCGCAAACATTAAAAAAACATTTATGCTGTACTTTATCGGGAGAGAATGAGCACCATCCATTCAAATATAATCTGAAAGGAAAAAAGAAACTATCAACAAATTTGTATCGTAATGAATAAAAGGCACTGTCGCCAGTCCTTTGAAGAATTGAACTGTTCTATCAGAGGTAATTAACGGGATACAACGGCACACTTAGTCATACTCAAAAAAATGCATGCATTTCAGTTACGGATATGACCACGGAAGTACTAAATATGTGACGAGAATGTACCGTGAGTATTTTCCCCGCAGATGAATATCCAATCCTAACACATTTGCACGGTTTCATTGGTAGCTCTGCGAAACAAGATTCCCGTTCTTGCTTATCGATCTCAGGCAGGTCGGACAAGGACTGCTTACGGTTTCATCTACTTTCTCAAGTTACATTTCCCCCGATAGATAACAGCGGGAATTATGTTTTAATGCTAGCGTAGCGATCACTCAGAAATGAGCTAACTTGGTATTACCGCCTTTTTTGTCCTGCCATCTGTTAAGTAACGCCAAAATAAATCTGAAACTAGCTCACACGTTAGCTTTCATTTGTCAGCAAATACTGTAGTAATGGTTGTCGTTGCGATTTTTTAAGTCGAGTTTTTTCGGTCAATCGGACCTGGTTTTATCTTTGTTAATCGAAAAATAAGCAACAATGAGTTCCCTACAATGAATATGTTCCTATGACAAAGAAGATATTCTCACCGATGAAAAAAGTTATGACGCGATAAGTTTTTGAAAATAAGTTTTTGAATGACGAGATAAGGTTAGTGAAGAGAAAATCGCGAATAGCCCAACGTCACAACGGCTCCCCAAAATTGAAACGTGATTTATCATTGGGTACAATAACCCAGCGGGGAATTACAATTAAAATTTATTTAAAGGCCAAATCCTGGATGCTTTTTCGGAACTGCTGCCGAAACTGGTCAGGTACCTGGTATCTGGGTCAGGTACCCTGAAATAGATTACGCTGTACATCATTCCATTTTACAAATGACATTAATAAACAGTATATTTCATAAAAATGCATCACATTTTTCACATGATATATATAAGCAATTAATGAACGACGCGAACTGGTCAAGAGACAGTACAATACAAAATGCGAACTTAACGCAGCACTAAGTGTTAATAGTAGTCACGATCTCTAATTACGCCGCGAGGTGACCAGATGTATAATAAATAAATTCAATTATGAAATGACTAAATATATAATTTATGAACAGTAAATAGCAAAACAGCTACTTTTAAAAAAACAAGTCAATGTGCGTAAGCAATTTTGTTACACTTTAACAAATGTTTAAATTTTGAAAATTCTAAACTTTTAAAATTAAAATTCTATACTTTCCATCTGGAAAGATCACCCACTTGGTGATTTACAATTTTGAAAAAAATATATTAGTTAAAAATGAATGTCCTCTGCTTTAGTGGACCAAGAGCCAAAGCTGCTTTACTGGATCGGAATTCAAGCCGAAAAACCAAAGACTTGCTCTGATAAAAATATCTTAACGTCTTGTCTCGTCAAATGAAAATAACAAAGAATAATAGAACCTGATAATTAGTCTCGACTTTTCTTAGCATACAAAAATCCTGAAAAAATCATTTTCTAGACTGTGCGATCGGCTGTCATCTGGTGTCTTGTTGTTGATTCCTTGGGACGGATATGCATCATTCGAGGTTGGCTCCTTGAAAATCCTTGTTGCTTGGCAACGACATTTCCTGTCCGTTTCTTTCTGATGGTTGTCGACTCTGGCCTTCTATTCTCCATGGATGGCTTTTTGTGGACGACTCTAGCAGTCGGACTTTGCTTCTGCTTTGCAGGTGTCGGATGTGGTTGTCCGTTGGCGATACTGAAGTCGAGGAACTCTTCCGGCGGTAAAGTGGCACATATAATTGCGACTTTTCATCAGTTGAATTGTAATCTGGAACCGTGCGATCAGTTCTTTGTTGTTCTTGGATTGCTGATCATACTGATCAAAACACTTACCGTGATGAGTGGTTCTCGGACCCTTTCTAATAGAGTGACTGAAGTATTTATTTATCATTATCACTAGAGACAAAAAAAAAAAACTCTGATTAATAGACTGATATTGGTTATGTAAAAAATCGGATACGATTCTGCAATTTCCACGATCTTCTTCTTACAGCTTGTAACTGTCGCTGACATGCTTTAATAACGTTTTCAAATCCCCATTTAAATTGATTAAAAGTCTATGACGGGTTTACCGATAGGGAATTTAAAGTTATTGGAGAGAGGCGACGATTAACATTACTATTGGCGATATTCTGGAATTGCTTATTTCTAGTTTGCTTTACGTTATGTGGATCAAGAGCACTACTTTGCTTATGGTGATGTCTATTCAAACCAAAATTTCTCCGATTTCGAATCAAATGAGGATTGTTCTCATCTACATTTAAATGACGCATTTTTATTGAGATAGAAATTGAAGCAGTTGAGATTTAGAGGCCGGTTTACGGACTTGTAGATAGTCCAGAACAGGAGTTGACATTCACATCTTTATATGTTGTATTAACTCAGTTTCTGGGATTGCCAAATGCAACCAAAGCGCAAATTTTAAAATATAATATACAAACAAAATCTGACGGAGATTGATTCCATCACTGTTTGGCTGAGTAAAATTCTGCTTCTAAGAGCCTACTGTCATGTACAACTGGAAATGCATCTTTTAGAGCTGCTTGTGTGTTTTCTAAGTCAGTTGATTCTCCCTGTTTTGTGTCAGCACCTATCACACCATACCAATCGCGTGCTCTGCCTTTTAAGTGATTGCGTAAATTAATGTAATTCATCTGGAAATTGATAGAAGGTAATATTATATTTACACTCTGTATAAATTCACTTACCTTTCCCAATCCATTGAAATACTTAACCGGAAAACTTAATACTCCAGGTAAGGATCTTACTTCAGGGGATGGAACGGTTGGGCGCCATTGTGGAGAAGCACTTCTTCTACCTAACTCTTGTGCCATAGCTCAGTCAAATACAACTAACTCAAAAAGTCAATAACCTACTCAAGGACACACTACTCAAGACACAAACAACTATTTATTTGTCACTTTGTAATATAATGTTTAAGGAATATTTGCTCTCCATGGTAACCCCTTGGATTTATTCGCCTATAGGACTATTATGGAATTGATACTCTCTAACCGAAACTTCTCTAGTTGAACCTGACTTGTTTTCTCACATCCTTTGTGACCGCTATCGCCCGTAACAATTCTTGATATCATTCTATCGCTGGTAGGTTATACGCTCAGCGCCAGTTCCACTCTGCCTCTATCCTCAAAATTTCCCTTTGTGTATATATACCGTCCTATCTATCTCAATTCACTTTATTTCTACCTGCCTCTAATTAACACATTTACGTTTCATTTTAGTTGGAAAGATATTGTTATTTGCAGCAATCAATATCAATTAAAGTCCACAAGGTTAGTGAAGATAAATTCGCGAATACCCCAACGTCACAACCTTCCTGTCTTTATTTTAACTTATATTAATCCTTTTTAAATGTGTATTTCAAAAATAATGGAATGGTTTTTCGTAACCCAATTCGTGAAACACTTATTATAATCATCATTTTAGAACAGAATTTAATACTAAATTAACATCTCGTATAATATAATTAAAGATAATGTTTGTAAATTATAGAAAAAAATTATTCAACTATTCCCGAAAAATATCTTATTAATGTGAAATTTAATATTGTCTCTCTTCTTCATAAATATTACTACTAATTTTGTTATGAATAATCTTTAATATTATGTATAAGCATTCTGTTTCATAATCGTGATTATTAATTTGAACAACGTAGAACAAAAAGATAAATAAGTTAATCACTTAAATGATTTTTATAATTTAAGAAAATGTCAATTATATATTTATAAATAATAAAATAGCTTTTATATACATAGTTTTGTTTAAAAATGTATGTAAAAGCAATAAATGAAGAAGTCTGTGTAATCATATATATATATATGTGTGTGTGAGAGAGAGAGTATGTGTGAGGTAATGACCTACGTGCACACCACATTACTACTTCATTTTCTTCCTTTGAGTTTTTAATACATCTGCCAAACAACTTCACGCGTTTTATCTGTTACTGTTACCTAGACCTTAGCTTGGTATAAAAGCTGATGGAATGCTTTTAATGCACTCTTGTTTTCCTCGTTGGCTATGCGAAACTGTGTTGCTTAGTACTCTGTATTGAAACGCTATTCCTATGTGATGTCTAAATGTGAAATGTTTTCGAACTCAATTGAAGAAATATTACTCATTTAAGGGCTCATAAAATATCCCTGATACGTGATAACACATTTTTGATTATAATATCGTTTCGAATGATATCTCAAAACTTATTACGATACATGCAAAATTCTAGAAAATGTACCGAATTTACTAAATTTGACATTGTACATTGAATTTCTGGATATTAATCATACTAAAAATAACTGAATGCCATGGTACTGAATACAGAACAAAGTTATTTTACGAAGAAATATCCATTTTAGAATAAAAATTATTACTAATCAAGAGCTTTTGTGATAATTTCCGCCGATGTATCCAATAGCATTCATTGATGAATTCCGCTGAAAAGGAAATCTTTCCGTGGCATAAGCTTAGAACATTTTACAGCAAATAATTCTTTCATGGGATATCTTTTATTCTAATGCCAGCCTGGGTCAAAAGAATTAGATTCGTATTCAGAGAAAAGTGCAACTAATAATTCAACATTTGTTCTGCATTTCGTCCTGATTTTACCATTCAAGATCTATTCTATTCATTTCAAACGATTCAAGTTAACTTATTATTAGAAGTCCTTCAGCTGGTATTTCAATGGCCATCATTTAGATGAATGAAAATCTATTTTTACGCTTTTAACAGTTGGAGTTGATTTTAAGGAGTGAAAAAAGATAAAATTGAGTCCAACATTATTGATATAATAACAAGTAATTTGAAATAAGAGCCTGATTCAACCTTGAGCTTCAGTGCTGTTTTAATAGAAATGCTTTTAAGCCCATAAATAAATATACTCTTTAACAACTGTTACTTTCTTTTGGATTTCATTACCATGTACTTAAGATAGATTGTTTCTCAATAAAATTACAATGTCTACACACACACACACACACACACATATATATATATATATATATATATATACATATATATATATATGAATTTTGGACAACCTAAAAAATAATGATTAAATCTATATGTTATTACATGAGAAAGCGATAATTAATTTTGTCCACGTATTTTATATGTTCCATGATCTTCTATGTTTTGTATAAAATATCATAACAAGTGTGCAGCTATTATTGAATCTAATACAATGGAGGATTTACTTTTAATAGGGTTTTCAAATCAATACTGATATAATTTTTTGCCCAAAATTTTACTTATGATATTTATATTTTCATAAGTTTGTGCTGCTTGTTTTGTATTTAAATAGATGTATCAATGCATTACTGCATTTTACTAATATACCGTCAAATTTGAAAATAATTAAATAATTTCATTCTATATTATTGTTCGCTTTCCTTTTTTTTTTTTTTTTTTTTTTTTGGAAATTTAGGTCAAACCCTCAAAGAAAAGAGCTAATGGCGATCTCTTTGTATTTTGCTACAATAAAAAGTGACTGAAATTCACATGTAGGATATATCAGAACAAATTGGTCAAACCTTAAGGGAAGATAAATATATTTTTTTAAAAGCATTTTTAAATTAATGTAGGGTAGTAAAGGAAATGTGTAGACGAAAAAACAAGAAATATTGAGAAAATGAAAAAAAAACAAAAAAATCATTTTATTTATCTTAATAATTACAGAAAGGGCTCAAATGTGTCGCCATCGACGTCTATACTGGTCTGACAGCTACTAGCAAGGGGTTGTCTTAACCTTTCAAGCATTCCAGTGCTTCACGAATTGTTATAATAGCGTCTGAAAAGTCTGTATTTAGATCCTCAACGTTTTGAATTGGGTCTCGTAATGAGTGTCTTGAGATACCCTTATATTAAAAAATCAATATGGATAAATCGGATGAACGTGTTAGCCAAACGTCTTGCCCAATTCCTCGAAGGCCAAACATGGTAGTGAGGTAATGACACCTCATTAACATCAAAATGAACTGGTACCTAGTCGTACTGAGTACACTTGGAGGGTTTCAGCGGCAACTGAAACATTATCAAGCAAATCAGGTAATACCACTTTCAGAAAGATTCGATAAACCGGGTCGTTAAATGGATACGGCAATAAGTATGAGTCAATAAGTAAATCACCCACTCACACATTAACAGAGAACTGACCTGAAAAGCACGTGGACGTCTTTCATGTGAGGTTGAGGTGGTGCTGCCATAGAAATTCATTAAACCATTTTAGCAAAAGTTTCACTCTGATGTAAATAAAACCTTTCTTTTTTTTCCCCCATTTTTTTAGCATCTCTTGTTTTTTCACCAACATTTTTCATCCCCGACCCCACATTGCTATACAAAAAAATGCTTCTTTATGCGTTGCACCTCCCTTTAAGCGAGGCCCATGTGTTAAGGGACACCTGGCGTACTTAAGATCATGGTATAACCAGCATTATACACAAACAGTCTGCAATGGATCGCATTTCTAACAAATCTTTTAAGAAATGATAATTCTCGGAAAGGTTTTGAACTAAATACTCTTTCCCAGTACTGATTGATGGTTAGCCCGTTCGCTCCCAGCGTATCATAGGCGATACGCTCGTGTTGGCTTTCCTGTGCCCAGCGTATCATGGGCGATACGCTGCGTGAGTGTCTTCTACGGCCCAAAGTATCAATAGAGATTCGCTTGATGAGAACGTTTTATTTCATTTTTTTAATGTTACTAAATGGCGTAACAATACCACGATATCTATATAGATAGGTTACTTGAAGTGTTGACCTTGGTGATATGGGCTTGGATTTCACTTCTGGCTACCAGAAGGGGGAGTAATTGTTAAAAGCTTGTGTTGCGGCGCGGCTCTTTAAATGTAATGACATGATTTAAAGAGTGCACTTGATTTCGGTTTGCTTTTTTCTTTCTTCCTTGCTTCTTAGAAGTTCGAAGGAGAATTTATAGCCCTTTATGGGGATTAGGGCTTTTGGTAGCAGATGTTCTCAGCTGTTCGTTTCATTCGGTCAGTTTTTATTTGTAGCAACAGTCATGACGAAAAGAAAGTGTTTATCTGATACTGAGATTTCCGAAATAATAAATGAATCTGACAGTAATGTTAGCGAAAATAATCCAAATCTGGACATTGACATTAATTTTAAAAAATAAAAGGGGGGGGAATAAGATATGCCCTTTGCTAAAAATCTTGAGTGAAGAGTCAAAATATGTGTGTAAGAAATGTGACGTTGTACTCTACATTGAATTTTTTTTGATAAATATACCATACAGCAAAATAAGATTTATCTTTTATATCTATATATTCCATGTAATGGCACATCATTACACCATGAAATTTATGCAACATATGTAAATATATTTTGTATTTTCTTAAAAGTATGATTTTTTATGTAATTTTATGTATAAAGCATGCAATTTTCGATTAAATCTTTTTTTCTTTTGTATATATTAAGTTCAGTGCATTTTAAATAATATATGTAAATGCCAAAATATTTTAATAAATAGCCGATTTTAGAGGAATTTTTTCACGAATTAGGCTTAATATCTAAAATCGTCTGGGCACGGCGTGTCACCCCGCGGTGAGAAGTCGCGGACCCAGAGAAGCACTTCTTTTTTCTCCCTCCGATAGCGAAAGTGTTAAACCTCAAAAAAAAAAAAAAATGCTCAGAATGGCATGTTTTAAGGTCTTTGATGTGAAAATGTACTATAGAGAAATACGACAAAACGTTGTGTTGCAAGCTGTAAGCTAATGTAATTATATTTATGTTCAACCAAATACTATATGTAACTATATTTATTATGTAAATAAAGAATTATGCTTAGCAAATTTATAAAACAATATTTAACTTGTAGTAAAATGCAACTTTAGCCCCACCCTTGGTAACAAAAAACAAAATGATGCCAAACCACACATAAATAAATTGAAGCGCGGGAAACAATCACCAGGAATACCAAAGTTATGTTTTAGGACTTCCAGTTTGATGTAACTATCGCAGATTGTGGAGCCATTTATTTCAATCGCCAAGGCGTGATCCAACATAGGATCCAATGCTAATGAATAAATTCTACTTAATGGTTTTATTTCCATTTAATCGACGAATCTTATAAAGCAAATTATCTCTCTTGCTATCCTATTTAATTTCATATTTGTGTTAGGTTTCATGGATCAACATCAAATGAAAAGAGTGCTCAAAAGAATTCCTATGCCCAAATCCAAATCCTCTGGCCCCTCTGACTTATGCAGAGCTGCAATTCATTTATAACAGTTATAAATGATCAAATGTTCCTCCTGCTCATCACTGGTACGAGGCTAAACGTCCAGGTGGTTCTCTTTCTCTCAAGAGTAGTAGAAAAGAGCAAACTGCTCTTACCCGTTTCCGCAGTGGACACCTTAAAACCTTATCTTACCATAATAATAGCAGAATTTTTCCGACCTGTACTTTGTGCTCTGGATGCCAGACTTCACCAGAACATATTCTTGAGTGCCTGAAACTCACAAAACAGGACCTTTATGAGAAACTATTAGTTGTTGACTTTTTGAGAGTGAACTATATCATGGACTTGATATAACTTGGCTAGACACGGAGATGAGCAACAACAATAACAAAGAAACATTAAAGAATAAGTCTGAGAAAGTCTATTATACCTAATTCCTTTTTTCTGATACTTTCCTCGACCTTCTTTTTGCTATGAATGATAGTTTATTTTATAACCGAATGACACATTAACAATAATTGTTGTTGGCACTTTCATTATATTAAGTTAAGTAAAGAAAAGCATTCAGTTTTGACTACGTTGAAAATTTAAAAATTTTGAATCCATCCTTTTCCATAAAATGCGAAGTTATTTATATAAATTCTATAGCAGATCCCGCGGATTTAACTTTCTTTCCTCGTCTATTAATTTTATGATCCCGAAATGTATTTCATACTTCGAAGGATAGAAAAACTAATTGTATCATAAAATAATAGCATGAAACTAACAGTAATATATCTTTGTCTTCTCGCGATTGCTTTGAATGAACACGTGTTTTAATTTTCAAAGAAATGGTGAACAAATTCTCTTTATCTTTTAAAGCGAAGTCAATGTGAATTTGTTCTTAGCCCTCCTCTGAGTATAATTCTATATGAGATAGCTTAGGAAAATGTGCAGTTAAATGTTTCTAAAAGAAAACATGATTTCTTAGAACTTACTGAATATGAAAATATCTATGAAATACTTTTGTTAAAAAAAATAAAAGCTCACTCATTCAATGCTTGATAATATGGTCTCGAAATAAAGAGACAGTGTAGCATCTTAATCCACCTAACTTTTCGTAAGAGTTTCAAGGCCTCGTTATGAAAGTTTGTTAATCTTCTTATGGTGTGCTCAGCCGTTCAATGACTTCAGATTATATTTATGTAGGATTAACGAAGCACATAAATAAATTAAAAAAAACCAACAAGGTCTTTCATATTTGAAATGTAATGATGGAATTGGGAGAGAATTGTCTAGAAAATATGTTCTTAATTTCTCAAAAATCGAAAAAAGTAACATATTTTTGAAAAATTTACAAATACATACTCGTACAACAAACACAGCAACAACAAATTCTTTTACAATGCATTTGATAAGCTGATGGAAGTGTTTTCTTTTGTGAGTAATGGGGTAAATCAATGGCGCAAGATGCGGCTATGCTGCGCTGTATGATATGTAACTGTTATCCAGACATTTGAAAAACCAGTACAAAGATTAAAACTGATTAACAAGGTGGGTCAAAAATAGGGTGAATCACTAAGAAATCCCGGGGGTATGACACTTGTGTTTAGCAAAGACAGTAGACTCAATAGAAAAGAAAAAGTTCTCTGCGGTGCCTCGGGGAGTACTTAGGGAAGGAAACCTCGGAGGAGAAGAGATGTTTCCTCAAAAGTAAGTTAACCAAGGAATGTTTTCTCAAGAATATCTCTAACCACTAGTTACGTCTGCTATTTGTTAACACTGTGGACTTCATTGGCGATCGAAAACCTTTTTCCACTCATAAATGGCTCCAAAGAGGCTAGAAAAAAAGAGAAAATCGAAAGATGCCTGAAGTGGGATGTGAGAAGGGATGATGATGTGTAAACTGTGTGTGTGTGTGTGTGTGAATGAGTCAATTGATACTTTGTGGTGGTGGCTGTGGGGGGCATTGCCGCATCTAACACATTCCTTTCGTTCACTTTTTCCTTCAATGTGTTTTGTATAACCCTGCTTGAATTTTATACGATGTCTCGATACCCTTTGCCATTAATTAAATTTCCCTGAGACAAGCATTCAACGCGGAAACATAGGTCATTGGTTTTCAGCCGAAATACTGGTTTCGAATTCTTATCTGCATGTTTTACACTCACGTCACCATGGCTGATGACGCTAAATGTCAAAAATCAAAGCCCTCATGATGGCATGGTGTTGTGGAGCTTATTAAAGGGAGGTTCCAGCTCAGGTGTCATCCTCGTCTCTTGATCAAAGCTCAAAATTATTAGGTCTGTCGTCAACAGCCCCAGTGTAGCTTCTAGTGCGACGTTAATAAAACCAACCAACCACACCCTCACTGATTAACATTAGTTGGGATCATGACAACACATTCCTGTAAGCAGTTTTGTATTTCGCTAAAAATCAGGAACGATGCGTTTCCCATCGCGAGAAGAAATCGGATTGCCTTCCTTAACTCGCAGCAGGTGGAATTCAGAAACAAGAACCTCATTTCAACACTTCACTACCACAAGAGTGTTCAACCGAATGAGAAAAACAAGCTATGCTCTAATCCATAAAATTTGGATCTAGAATGCAGTGAGCCAACTTTGTTCGAAATTTTTTTTTGAAGGTCAGAGTAGCCCGGTACTCTTACTTTCAGTACAACCATCATGTTTAACACTATGCACATCATTTGTTCTCATTCGTGTCATTACCCATGAACATGTTTCATATGAGTTTTGCATATTTTATATTATTTGGTCCCTGAGCATGTCATACTTTGATGCAGACTGGGCAATTTAATTTTTATAACCTCCCGCGTGGGCACAAAAATATTAAATGAACTGACATAAAGTAAAACAAATATGTATAAATGAACTAGAGAGTAATCATATAAAAAACTTTTCTACAAAATCCTGAAAAAACAAAAATTGGTCACACTGATGACGTTTGTGCAATCGATACGGATTTTTACGTGTTAAAAATAGAAGGCAATTTCTCCTGTTCGTCAATCTCTTAATACTGTTTTGATAACTTCTCTTTGAATCAGTGCAATCCAGGTACATTTCTCGCTTTCCTTCTAACTTTCTAGAAAATTATAGTAATTGAATTATAATTTCGAATTTTCGAGAGAACTTTGATATCCCAATAGCATTTAATAATTTACATAAAAATAATTCAACGTAATTTTAAGATAAATAAAAGAGCATAGAAAATTTTGAAATAAAAAAATACATTGTTTGTTAAGCTTAACATGTCGTGAAGTTTATCGTGAAAAGGAAGCATGTGTAAAGTTCTAAAACAAATAAAATTAGTAAAACAAAAAATATTGAAATTAAAGTAAAGTTTTAAATAAATTAGAGTCTTCTTTTAGAATTCAAGACATCATACAAAATAAACTGAAAATACTCTTATTGTATTCTCCCCACCAGAGAAACAGAATTTAATCGTCATAAATGTAATACCTGTTGCAGGTTTGTTAATAATTTTAGTTTGGGGAGTACGTAGCCGATCTCAATGCAAATGGGTGATAATTTCCCTGCCTTCATAGGTTGGTGACCACAGCCAGCCTCTGAAGGTCGAAGTGAGGAAGTGTAATTGAGCCCCTCCATATTTTCCTTCTTTAAAAATGACAGAAACACTAATATAACACTTCTGCATCATATTTTATATGAAGATTGATGATTCTCATGCGAAAACTATCCACAAGATTCAACAGGCCTTTCGGATCGAAACACTGTTCAAATATTTTCATAATACATATATTTTATGAAAGGCAACAATCCGACGGCACTCACTTACATTTCCTCCTTCGCGGGTGCTGTGCTGGCGAACGAATTCTTATACAGACAGGAAAAATTCATACTTGTGCATTAGGATTCTTTTCATCCGTTTGCCAAATTATATCTCCTTAACTTCGTTTGTATAGAGTCGGGAAAAATTACGGTTGGATATAAATACAATAGAAATTTCTAAAAAAGTAAACTAAAATGTATAGCAAATAAAACAGAGATATGTGTTCGGTACTGTTTATTTTGGAGCAATTCCGAAAGGCCACGGTAGCCTAGTGGTCATGGTTTCGGATTTGTGGCCGGCGGTTTTCGTTCAATCGCGGGTTCGATCCTTGGCAACTAAAGACCCGCCATGTAGCCGGGGCTGATGCAGAATAAAATCTGTGGGGACCCAAAGTCCTCCGACGGAGTGGTGTGTAAGTTAGGAAAGGGGGGTGCTAGCTCGGTCAAGTGCCGTCCTCGTCACTTGACCGAGGCTCAAAATTACGAGGTCCGTCGCCAATAGCCCTCGTATTGCTTCTAGTGCGACTTTAATAAAAACTAAACTAAAACTTGGTGCAATTCCGTGCGTGCCAAGTGACTCCCGCTCCTTCCCGCCGCGCCTAATAAATGTAAAGTCTATTTTAAACATCTATTTTTAAGTAGAGTTGTTATGTGTTGGCAACTTGTTATAATAAGCATAATTTTTAATTTATGTTTGTATCCATAATTGAATTGTTTTGAAAAATTTGTTCGAATGTAACTTTTGACTAGTGAGATGAGCGTCTGTTGATCATGTACTATAGCGTACCAATTTGAATGCACGTCGGTGTTATAAAAAATAAATTGAATTTTCTTTTATTAAATTAATACTGTCTTATTTATTTCACAATTTATTTAATCTGAGCTATCCATCGCAACGGTATGTATATATGCAACAGGAAATTCCGAATGGAAAAAAATCCATTTGCAAAAACTGTAAGCATTACCCCCATTTAATATCAATTTCAACTACTAAATTATCAAAGAAGTCACAGAGGAGCTACTTTCAATTCCAAAACTTATGCCACTGTGTTCAATACATTACCAAGTAATGCTTGACACCAGAACAATTTCCATCTAATGAGGAGTCTTGAAGGGTGGAAACTTCTCCAAAATTCATAGTCTAATTTTGTGGAATCAATGAATATGTCCCCCCAGGTAATGAAGTGTATTTTCATAAGGACACTGCATAATTATGTGGGAAGAATGAAGCTCACTGAATAATTCAGATTTTTGACCAAATTGCGTTATCGATCATTTAGCTCGTTCCCCATAAATGACACCAAATGTCAGATATTTTTAAGGTTGATATGTAGATGCAATGTGCTTCAAATCCTTTTTGAATAATAAGAGATCTGAGTCTCTTTATAAAATATGCATAAAAATACACGAAAGAAATTAAATGAATGCAGAAGCAATTTTTTCAGGTAAAACAATGTTCGATATGAATACAGATTTTGACGTAATAATCGTATAAATAATGTTCTTTATTAATGTACTACTAACTTCTATTAGAATCTAAATAAAATTTGCTATTATTACCAAATTACTTACTATAATTATTATTGCTTACCATTTTTACATATATTGTTATTAATTCTACACTTTACCTCCGACACAATGGGACACTCGTTCTTCGTTATTTAATTCAGCGACCAGTTTTCCTTTTTCCTAAGCAGTTATTAAACACAAGACTCCAATTGAAAATGCGTCAGAACAATTCAAGAATTTTGTTTATCAATGAAGGATAGATGAGGTCACTCTGTATCGAATCCCACTTAATGCGTCAATTCTAAATTAAGATCAACTAATAAATTCTTAGCTTACCAATTCACTCGTTCTCACTCAATCACTTC
This sequence comes from Nephila pilipes, assembly GCA_019974015.1. Lineage (NCBI taxonomy): Eukaryota > Metazoa > Arthropoda > Arachnida > Araneae > Nephilidae > Nephila > Nephila pilipes. The sequence goes on along the minus strand of BMAW01015190.1, from coordinate 37,508 downwards.
ACATGAACAGTTCATTCTTTCAAATAACTAGAATTCGCTTCAATCCACAAAATTAATTAAGATGCTTCAATTTTAGGTATAAATATCTACCCACGGGTCATTATCCTCTGTGTCCCTTTATTTACTGCACTTCAATTTCATTTATATATCATTATCTCTAATGCACTTCGCTTCAATACTATCTTCATCTGATTTATCTAATCCCAGTTCCTTTTTATAGGGAAAAAATGTAATTTTATGCAATTCAATTTACTATTAAGTTCCCGAGGTTAGTGAAGAGAAAATTTCGAATTACCCAAATACACAACTCAAATGCTAAATTTTGTTTCAAATTTATGTGTTTATGTTTATTTGGTGAGTATATCTAAATTTTAGATGCATTATATGGTAAATACGGGACCTTATTGATAAATAATTCTTCCAGGACTATAGCCTGCTTATTTGTTACTCGATTTTCAGAGTTCATGTTGTACCTGAAAGCTACATGGACTGAATATGTTCCTGTAGGTAAAGCATTCGTTTTCATTGTTCCCAAGTATAGTTTCTGTGCTGGAAACTGTAGATTATGACCCAGAAAAAGGTTCAAGCAGTGAGGAGTTATAGAAACTAGAGAGAATAGAAGGTGCTACTTGACACATGAGAATCTCTCGAGATCAAAGCGCAGATATACTTCTGTCTTGCTCAGGGAATACTCAAGATAGAATGTCAAGAAATTTAAATTAGCGAATATTTGTCCATTATATACTCTTTGTTATCTATGATGTGATATGGTAAATTAAAATAATACAGTGATGTCATCAAGTCTGTCTTCTGAACCACGATTCAATTTGATTCAATCAAGAACCGAAAGATAAAAGCCGAATTAGTTTTAAATTGGTTTTATTCTTGATAATTCAAAAGGCAACTAAATTATTACTTAATTTAATTAATGAGGATTATAGAAATACAAAAATAAACTTTTTAGTAGGCAAGACAATTTGTTCTAATTCTAAGTAACTTATACCCTGTATAATTTAAGATTTAAATGTCATTCGGAAGAAAGATCGTTGTCGAATGATGAGCGGATTTATAAAGAATCATTATGTATTCTAAGCTATCTTATTCATAATAAGTATAATCACTTTCGATATCAAATTTTAGCCTTGATTATTTTCCTGAACTATTTTAAATAAATTTCTGACAAGTTACATTTAGAGTTTTTAGGATATGAAAAATTTTAAAATCTTTTAAAATCCTGCATATTTACAAGTAATAGTTTTTACGCTTTTTCTTGTAAATATTCAGGATTTTATAATATAAAAAAATACGTCTTATTCTTAACAAAAGAACACAAAAAACTACTAGAAAAACTACACTAAATACGTAATAAAATATTAAAGCGTAATACGTGTACTAAAATATATAAGCATTTTTACACTAAATAGATTTCGCTTATTTAGCGTAAAATGCCTTAAACTTCTTACGTTGAAAATAATTTTCATCATCGAATATTTGAAAAAGTAATTTAATTTTAGGAGGCTCGTTTTAATTCCCCCCCCCCCCGCTCTAACACAAAATCTTTGAACAGAATCTTACGAAAATTGAAATGAAAGCTAACTTCATATAGATAGTTATTTAGAAGAAGAGGGATCTTTAAGGAGAAGTTTTTATAAACTTACTAATGATTTAGCATCATTAATTAGTTCTTTTTGAATCATGAACATCTGGTTATGATCGCGATCAGCGCAGCCAGCGTTCTTTTCACTGTGGGCTTGAGTCCGGCTACCATTGAAGACCCACTATGTAGTAGCATGGGATTGCAATAATTAGTATATTAACGTAGACTGAGAAGCAACACGAAGGCTATTGGCAATGGATCTCGTAATTTCGAACCTCGTTCAAGTGACGAGGACGATATCTATGTTGGCACTTACTTCTCCAAACTTCCTCACCACTCAAAGGGAGAAACCCGGACCTCGGAAGGCTTAACATGCATCAGCCCTGGCTACAAGGCAGATCTTTAGTGATATCAAGGCTGGAACCCTCGATTCGACAAAAACCACTGGTTGCGAGTCTGCAGCCATGATCACGAGGAGACCGCAGTCACCCCCATGTAGTAGAGCTGATGCACTTTGTATCTGTTCAAAATTACCAGGTTCTTTGCCAAGCCCTCGTGTCTCTTCTAAGTGCAAAATAAAAACAATCAATCATTCATTGTGTCAGGAACATTGATATCAATTTTGTTCAAATACGACCTCAATTTTAAAAGTGATTACAAATGGAACTTTTTTGAAAAAACAAACTCTTCGTTCATTTCAGTTTTAAATCGATCGTTTGTTCTATTTGTTATAGATCCCGTTTACTTGCTAAATGTTTTAATGTTTTATAAATATTTTAAATGCAATGCATAAATAGATAAGTGTTTAATAATTCATGAAGTTGTGTTATTGAGACATATAAGAATATAATCCAAAACTAGGGAAAATTGGATATAAAATTACTTCCGTTTAATATTTGAGCATGGTTAAAAATAAAACAACGCATACTTAAATGTTACTATTCACTTGAATTAGTCCATTGACTTTTATATAATGTTTTCGTTATTTTGTGCTCAATAATATAACCATAAGGGAATTTTTAATGTTATAAGTTGATTAAAAAAGGTTTGTTAATTAAAAAATTTTAACTCAAAAGTACACGGTATATTAATTAGGTATATGTGTTACAATCACGCAAAGTTGTATTAACAATGAAACATTTTTCCCCCTGAAAGTCGCCTTCTTTAACGTTAGAAGACAGCTTTAATTAAAAAAAGTAATATTAAAATGTAAGATTGTTACAAAAACTTTATCGGCTTAACAGTGGAAATTTTGGGTCAATATAACTTAGCAACATCTATGAAGTGCTTTATTAAATATTTCACTCACATAGAAAGTTTAAATGTGTCCCGAAAGATGTCAAATACGCAACTATTTGAAAATAATGAATGTTTGTCTAATGATGATAATGTTGGAGATCTATTATTTTAGGTAGAAAGCTATACGTAGCATAGATTCTAAGCAAGAATTCGACGGAGCTGAATTTAAGTATCAAGAAACTGGACTAGGACCTACCTTATGTAAAAGGAAACTGTTTGCAAAAGGCAGTAGAGCAACGTGAAATTTTTCATATAGAAGGAAAGGAAGCGCAAGGGAGGAGGCTCTCCCTATAAAATAATACTTCAAAATTAATTACAAATTTTATTTTTTTATTACATTCATTCATTAGCATTTAGCAATTTTCAGCATAAAAGTAATAAATTGTGTTCGTTATGTTGTTACTGACTCCCTACATTATTTAAGTCAACCGTCATCTTAATAAGTTTTATTAAATTGTCAATAAGTTCAAAACTGGGGACAAACACACTTTACTATCGATCAAGGAAATACACAAGATCACTCTCTCGCGAACCCTTCTAATTTCAGTTAATCCTAGTTTATATTCAAATAATAAATTCTTAGTTTACCAAATCGCTCATCTCGTATAAAACACTTAACGATTACAACAGATTCCACTCCTACTGTTCTGATAAGGAGTCACTTTCAACTACTTTCAATATAAATGTTTAATTACGATTATTCACTTTAATCTAAACATCAATGAGCTGGTCGTTATCCTCTTCATTCCTTTCCTTTCCTTTCAATTATATATATATATATATATATATATATATATATTCATTTGGTTGGCAAGGAATTGTAATTGTATGCAATTCAAATTGCCTTAAATTCCCCGATATTAGAGAAAAGAAAATTGGGAATAGTCCTACACCACATTGTTATATGATATATATTTTACTAGGAGCCTAAGGATATATTTTATATAACAATAAAAATAATTATAATTTTAAAGTACGTTTTAAATTATCCCAAATAGCTCACGAGCCAATTTGATCCCATTTTTCCATTCATGTCAGGAATTTTCAAATTACCACTGCCAAGTGAAACAAAAAAAAAATTGTTTCCCAAATGTTTTAATAGAATGTTTAATAGTTTTCATCCAGAACTACATTTTGAAAAAAATGACCAAAACTTCTAAAAAATGTTTAAAAATCGTCTATAAATATTGTACAAAGGCGAAGGAAAAGAAAATTATTTGTTTACATAAAATTTATTAGCTTCCATATAATGATTATAACTGTTATTTGTTTTCTCTATGAAGTATACTTAAGCTATTCATAACTGTGTCCACATAGTTTCCCCCTAATAGTCATAGAATATTTTTATTGATATTTGAGTTTGAATTCAATGGGATTTAAGCTGTGAACTTATGAAGATCCAGATAATTCTTATTCAAGGATTTAACTTTACGAAATGACAAAAACTATATAATGGGCAAACGTGCTTTCCTATAATAATGGAGCTTAAGATTTTTATTATCTTAAAAGGCACGTCCAAGAATTTAGCTATTATAAGCATATGGAAATTTAGGGCACGTACATTTTACATAAATTTCTTTAATGTGTTTTTACTGAAAGATTTCCTATGTTGCTGACGTAATTTTATTAACATTAGACTATTTTTCAAAGTGGAGGGAAAAAACTAGATGTGAGGGCCATGTTAAACTCCCAGATAACAATAAAATAGTTTTTGAAAAAATAGTTTTGTAAAATAGTTTTTGAAGTCTTAAATACTTTTATTGACAGTTCTTTATAACGCGATACTTCTAAAGTAAACATATCGAAGACAGTTAAAACGCGTATGATTAATTTTATGAATTCAGTACCAGAGATGTATTAATTTAGGTTGAAATTCTTTAGAGTGTTTTTTTACAAGTTTATCTATTTTTTGTTATTTTATTTTTATATGCTTATGTCGTCAGGTCCTTCTATTAACATTTGTCACAGCTAAAAATGTCATCTACAATGTATTAAAATTAATTCAAAAGAATGTTCTAAACTCGTTTTGAGAATTGTAGATCTTACAATTACCATACAGGAAATACGTGGGAGAGGTAAATTTTTTAATAAATATGTACATCTATTGAATTTTTAATTTCTTTCTATATCTTCTTTCTCTTAGAGAATTGAATAAATTTCTTAAAATAGATTTTAATGACGTTAGTTGGAAATACCAAAAATGTTTAAAAAATATTGTGGAGGGAAAAATCTTTTACATTCCGAATTGTTGAGCCTCTTTAGAAAGAGATAAAAGTGAATGGAATTTTAAAATATAAGTTATAATACTATTTGTGTTATTTATTAATAAATTCAGCTTATTTGAGTGATAATCCGATATTAATACAGACAACTACTTATAGCTCCATATTAAAAGATCAAACGCTATCCCCTCCTTTAATTCCATAACATCTTATTACTTTGCACTGTGTATCAAATGGCCGCTGTAGCCAAGTGGTCAAGGTCGTGGGCTCGCCGCCAGCGGTTTTCGTTCAGTTGCGGGTTCGATCCTTGGCCGCCTAAGACCCGCCGTGTAGCCGGAGCTGATGCGCGTTAATTCTGTTGGGGTCCAAAGTCCTCCCGTAGGTGTGGATGTTAGGAGAGGGGGTGCCAGCTCAGGTGCAGTCCTCGTCACTTGACCATGGTTCAATATGACGAAGTCCGTCGCCAATAGCCTTCGTGTTGCTTCTAGAGCGACGTTGAAAAAAACTAAACTAAACTAAAAACTATGTATCAATTTGGTACAAATATTTTCATCATATTCACCATATTCTCGATGTGCTAGAAGCATAAAACTTTGTACGCAGGCTCAGTTTGAATGAAAATGCAATATTTAACCGTAAAACAGTTTTTTTTTCCTTTTATTCATATACAAATATCATATACATACATATTCATACACATATACAATTTATCTAATTCTTAAAAGGTAGTAAATTATATATATATATATATATATTGAAAATGATAATTTATCACCATCTTCAGTAAAAAAGTTAAAAATTTTCAGTCCAGCTGGAATATTTTGATTAAAAATTGAACTGCAGTACCGTTATAACTGCTTAACCAACTAACTTCTAATTATGTATATCACATTTCAGTTTCCAATCAAAAATCTTTAGTGGGATTAAAATCTTCACTTTTTTTTATTTGTGATGATAATAATCTGTCATTTTCTCTGAAAACGTTCGTTTAATTTCTTACTAGAAGCAGAAAAAAATTACTTTTTACATTTTAGTTTCTTCTTTATTATTTTGCTACATAGAAATATTGGTCTTTTAAAAACAAAAGCTTTATATATATTATTTTTAAAACTGTGTTATACTATCAAATCAATCACTATTGTTTTCATTACCATACCTTGCGATTTGAAAAAATACCTGTTGTCAGTTTACTTGAACTATTGATTATTGGAGATATAATCAGTTTAAAGCAATTATATACTCAAAGAAATAATACAATATCATACATTATCGGCTATTCCTTATACATTATTTTTATTTCCATACTTTATATGGATACATTTTGACATTCTCGAAGAACGTTAGGACTATTATTTAAATTTCATACATACTTTGAAAACTTGAGATTAGTCTTTTCCCATTCTCACTTCGAGATCTCAGAATGATATATTTTCAGCTTTCAGACAGTCACTTAATGCACATGCATTTCGAATAATAATTCTACATACTTTACTGACAACCTAGAAATTGCAAGTTCTATCAAGCGAAACTATTTTTTTTTCATACAGTATACAGAACACAAAGAAAATGAATAATGATTAGAATGTCTGTTATCGAATATCGATAGAATGATGTCTTACAGATATCTTCTTTCGGGAGAATGAATGTAAAAATTAATCATTTTCATACATGATTCGATGTTACTTTCTGAAGCGCTTCGACCTTTCTTGAGCACTATTTTAACCCATAATAAGCTTTATGCATCATTTTAAAATTTTCTTTTAAACTGCTTCAAAGTCTGAAAATCAATCTTTACTTTATTGTAGTAAAAAAGTGATTGAAACATTTTCAAATAACTTATATTATTTTTGTATTTATTATAATAAATCATCAGTTTATTAAGCCTTTTCTGCAACAAAGCTTCGGTAATATCATAGAATTCAATGCATCAACAACAAAAACTAGGCATTAATCCTTTTTAAACACATCTGTAACCTTCCACCCTATTTACTTGCATAGGTCTTTGTTTGTTTCCTACGGTCGCACTGAGAAGCAACACAAGATGTATCAGAGATGGACCTCGTGATTCTAAACCTCGGTCAAGAGACGAGGAGAACACCTGAGCTGCACCTCCTTCCCCTGACTTCTACAGCACGTCAGTGGTAGAAGTCGAGACCTCAACTGACTTTATGTGCATCAGCCTTGCCACGCCGTGGAATTTTAGTGGCATCAGGCTTCGAATTCAAGACTGGACAAAACAACTCCCACCACGTCTAGGCTAGCATGGCCATTAGGCCACTACAGCTATACTTGTAAAGGTTTATTAAACCCAGTTGGCTTATATTTATTCCAATTAAGGATAAGTGTTTATATATAGCTTTATATAATTTAATTTTACGTTCATTAAAAGAGGCTATGCATTTATACCTTTCATGACTATTCCCCTAACTTTTTTTTTTGCTTCCCTCACTCTCTCTCTTCCATCGTGTCTAATATCTTGGTTATGTAAAATGTTATACATTTAAAATTTTAATTACAAATTTATCATGAGTTTGCATCCATTATGTTGGAGGCATTTTTACAAGCTCCTGGTAAAGAAATGCCAATCATGAAGAGCTCCCTTTGTTAATCTCTCTTTTGATCGCCTTCCTTGCGTCCTTTTCTCTGCCACGGGTTTTGGTTTTATCTGGTTCTCACTTCCAGCAATTTCATCTGTATCATTTCTAGTATTTTTTTCCCATCCTAATATTTTTCTCAGGTTTTGTCTGCTGTTTTCAAAGTTCTTTTAGAAATAGCTATATTTTGTATTGCTTGTATTGATTGTAAGATTATTTATACGCATACAAGCAACACATGTATTTATCGCAGCTATGTCAATTATATTGTAGGATAAAAACTCCATTCATTTCGTAATTCCTTACATGTAAACACACATCAAATTTATCTCTAGTATTTGCTTCAACTTTAATTTTGATTATAATATGAAATTTCCTCTGGTATATGCTCCTTCTCCTCTAAGATTTCCGCTTCAGTGTGCATACTTCGAAGGAGGTTATTGATTTATTTTCTTTCAGCCCATATGAAATATGAGTCATAACCGGTTGGAAACCAAATAAATCTTTATCACGTTACGTCTATCATAACATTATTTGAAACACTTAGAAATACTAAATATATTTTTATGTATATTTCTAAGCATGTTGGTAATATGGGTCGATTAGATTCAATCAAGAAAAATGTAATTTTCATTTCTTACTGATTGTAAGGTGACCGCGGTAGCCTAGTGGTCAGGGTTTCGGATTCGTGGCCGGCGGCTTTCGTTCAGTTGAGGGTTCGAGCCTTGGCCGTTAAAGACCCGCCGTGTAGCCGGGGATGATGCACGTTAATTCTGTTGGGGTCCAAAGTCCTCTCATTGGTGTGGTGAGGAAGTTAAGAGAGGGGGTTGCCAGCTCAGGTATTGTCCTTGTCACTTGACCGAGTTCAAAATTATTCCATTGCCAATAGCCCTCTTGTTGCTTCTAGAGCGACGTTAACAAAAACTAAACTACTGATTATAAGGAAAAAAGAAATGTTCTACAAATCAGAAAAATTTGGACTCTATAGCAATTTATCTGTAGAGGAACTTTTAAACAATAAAATGTCAAAATTCTTCCCATGGAAGCTGTTATTAAATAAATTACAGAAATATGCTCATTAAACCCTATCAGAGGCGCAATATTTAAATTAATATTTTTAATATGCATTTCTTCAAAAAATATTCAACTACTTCTTTAGAATATAAAGGTTTTGAAAACTACATGTAAAACACTTTCAAGAACTTTTCACACTCGCAAGAGAATGAAAATTTTGCGAATTTATTGATATTCCCGTTGCGAATGCGTACCCTAGAGGTTAGGTTTCCATCCATTATCGGGCCTGCCTACTCTCTCTTTGTCGAAAAATAAATCACCGTCCATTTCTCGATAAAAAAAAATTACTCACTGTCGATTTCTCAAAAAAAATCTACTCACCACAACTTTTCAAAAAAAAAAAAATCGCTCACTCCTGTTCCAGAAATCAATAATGTAGTTGTGAGTTTTCCAATTATTAAAAACATTTAAAATACTTCCGAGGGTAAGAAAAAGAAAGTAATCGTACTGCATCATTCCCTTTCATCGTTTTTTTGTTAATGTATTTTGTTCTATGCAACCAAAAAAAGAATAATCTAGCTTAGACAAGAAAAGCAGAGAACTGCACAAGATTAACAATACGCTCAGGAATTCACAGTAACGCTTTAGTGGGAGCCTTAATTTTGTCGTGTCCTGTCGAAAATTTTAAATATAAGCTTTATTAATCAAGCCGGAATATTCGCGCACGCACTGTGGAGTTTCGAGTGATGCACCTCACATGCTGCTATTAGTTCATGTACAGGTAAAAAAGGTATTTTGAACAAATCTATAATGTACTAATATCTCTACTTTACTACTCAGAGTGACGGTTGATTCTCAACCCCCCTAAATGAGCCTTGTACCAGAAATATCCCTTTATATCTCTCAGGAATATTAAATCCAGAGCCCCTTTTCCCCAGGGAATTTTACTTGGGCATACTCTTCAATCTTAATATGAACTTCTTATCCTTACAACACAACACCATTATTTGGAAGTATGCCAACGGTATCGAGATACTAACTTGAAGCAATAGGCCAAAAGTTATCGGTCATGCACTAAACAGATATCTCAAGGAATTAGAAGACACATATTCCACTAGGAAAAAACCTAGAACATTTCCAAGACAAAGACCAGTTTCTTTTTCAGAAATCACAGAAAAATCGATCCTGGAATTTTTGTAGACAATAGAAGAATCTCCTGATTCTAGACCAATTCTTGGGACGTTAGATTAAAAAAAAACCCTCATTTTGGAACAACATATGTAAATTGAAAATATTTTAGAATTAAAGCTAAAATGATTTAATTTCCCTTTTTTGAGTAAATCTTCATTAAGTAGATGTCAGGAACTTCTTATCTATACTCTAGTAATCTGGTAAATCCCGATCTACGCTTACCCATTCTGGGAGCATTAACATAGACTTACTTAAAAAAATCACAAAATGTTATTGCTGAGGTAAATTCTAAGTACCATCCATTAAATACCCCTCTCTCAGAAATTTCATTAAAACTGTTTCTATTAAATTCTTCAATAAAATAAATAACACTGCTAATACCACCCTTAAAAAAAGAAAAATATCTCTTAAGTAAAATCAATGTACAATTACACAAGACTCGTGAAGTTTTATTAGATTAATCTCTTACAAATCCCCTTAAAAATTTTTGCATCATCAAAGTACAAAGTTCCACGCCAATCTGATAGGGTTACTATCCTATCAGTTAATAAAATACTTCGTTCTTGGCTTCTTCGAATTGAGGAAAATTTCCCTGATCAAAATACTTTCCGATTTTAAAATAGAAACAACTACTTGCCAATTGGATACCTGAATCTGGTCCCCGTCTTTTTTAATTCCATCCAGACAGCTGCCCAAGAAAATCCTTTGTAATTTAGTCAAAATATCTTGTCCTGATTTAAACTTAACTATAAGTTTCGAATAATAATTTTTAATGTCATAAACTTTATTGAAATGAAGACATGTCCTCGTTTTGAAATGATCGCATGGTGTTCATTATCAGTACAAAGACAATAAGGTACTGAACAAACACCCAGTCTCTCATGACATTAGCAGTATAATTTTCGATCTCTATAATAAACTTTAAAATCATTTCTTTAAAATATTTTCTGTCTACCAAGCACTGAAATCTTAATGCAGTTATTTTGCAATGCTTTAATTTTATTTAACTTCCAAATTACTCTTTATGATTTTTAAACTACTTCTGGGAAAGTGTAGATTCTATGGTTCAGTGTCACAACAGTTATCCAGTCATAACGTAGATAAAAACCCGAAAGGGGTAAGTATCCCGAGAAGCAGAGTTTTCGTAAGGCTCATGGTGTTTGGTACCGACACTGTTGGGACATCCTTTAAAACAGTGTTTACCAAACCTTTTTATCCTTTGACTTGATGATTCGGAAATTAATTTTTACAACCCACTAAATCTTATTGCATTTTTTGATATTTGTATGTAAAATACATCACTATTTGTACTTTAATACACGGTTTCTATGTTATTAGAAAAATAATTGCAAAAAAAAAGACATTTTAATAAGCTCCAATGAGAAGTGTGAAACGTTAAAATTTTTTTACCTGCTTACAGAAAAGAATGATAACTGAATTATGAGATCCGATGCAAATATCCTATCTATTTCTACACTCCTGGCCAAATGTATGGAATTAGTAGTCATAAATTCTGAAAAAGTGCAGTATTTAAAATCAGTAATATGATTTGAAGGAAAACAGCTTTATAAGAAACACTTAAACAGCAGATGTTTTAGAATTAAATATAATTTATTTTTCCATTGAGTTGCACGTTATAATGAAATGAAGCCTATTTTAAATAAATCCTTCCTTTTACGATTACACACAAAAAATAACATGTTAATAAAATTCACGAAATATCATATAACCACCTAATGTAAGTAAAATTTCATGTACGAAATTGGCTTAATATGTGTCAGTTCATTAATATTTGGTTTTTACACCGTTACTTTGGTGACAGCCGCACATCTCCGAGGCATTGAATCAATGAGGGATTGAAAACTCAGAGATCAACCTCATGGTTCCAGATTCGTATAATCGTCTTTGTTAGCTTCTGTTTTGTCATATTGTCTTTTTAGCATACCTTCTTCCCATTATCCGCCAGATATTTTTAATGGGAATAAGGTCTAGCGAATTTCTGGGCCAAGGAGGAGCGTTAATCTCAAGTTCTGTGAAGATTACTGTTATCTAAAAGATGTAAATTGTACTATTTATATGAAAAGCATTATAGTTCAATCTATCTGTAAGACCAATATTAATTCTACAGATGTTTTGCCTCTTTGGCTGAGTGGCATGGTGCCAAATCTTGCTGGGAATTACAGGGCGATGATAAAAAGTGGTTTCTATCAGTAGTAACGAATTGTTTTCTCACGGCAATGTCATATTGGACAGCATTCATAGTCCCTTCAACAAGGTGCAGTGGCCGCGGTAGCATAGTGGTCATGGTTTTTCGGATTCGTGGCCGGTGGTTTTCGTTCAATCCCGGGTTCGATCCTTGGCCGCTAAAGACCCACCATGTAGCCGGGGTTGATGAACGTTAAATCTATCGGTAACCAAAGTCCTCCCGTTGGCATAGTGTTGAAGTTAAGAGAGGGGTTACTAGCTCAGGTGTCGTCCTTGTCACTTGACACAGGTTCAAAATTACGAGGTCCGTCGCCAATAGCCCTCTTGTTGCTCCTAGTGCGACGTTAATAAAAATTAAACTAAACTTAACTCAACAAGTTGTAACCGGTAAGCACTTCTGTAGGACATGCACCACCACATTAAAATAGAAGGGGTATGTAAAAGTGTTCGTATAAGACATTGCACATTTTGAAGTGATAATTTCTTACCAGTTTTGGACATCAGTATGAATCTGAAAATATAGATCATCACTGAATATGATCCTTTATGACGCCTTTCCTACTCTAAGCGTTTTCTTTTTCAACGCAGCAGTTAAAAATAACCTTCTTTGGGTTTCAAGCCGGGAGATTCATCACAAAAACTCATAGATCGTGATAATAGACTTCAGAACTTGTGCAAGTTTTTCTGCTTAAATTGTTTATTCCTAAATTCATCAGTGGTATTTTCCTGTACAAGTGTTGAGTGATGTTTCACACAGCACACGTACGTACTTGAAATCTTGGACAAGTGACGAGGACGACACTTGAGCTGACACCTCCTACTGCAAACTTCGACACCAAGCCACGTGAAGACATAGTCGATATATTTAACATGCATCAATTGCTCCACAAAATGGGTCTTTAGTGGCATCAGAGCTTGAATTCATGACTCCACGGTAACAACGCCGGCCGGAAGTTTGCGTCAATAACCACTAGGATACCAAAGCCGACGTCATGAACTAAAGTTTCATTAACTCTGTAGTTACCACCACCTATAAGTATTACCACCGTCTAGTAACTATTTATTTTTAGCAAACAATATGTAAGAAAACGAATAGTTTTATTAAAGTAGGTTATCAAAGTTTATAGCATTTTACCAAGATACCTGAATATGTTAGGCCGCTTTTGATTTTGTTGTGAAACTAATAACAAAAAAAACCATTCCTATGAATCGTGACTACAGACGTGACTTTAAATAAAAATTTGAAATCAAGGACGCGTTATGAATTTAATCAAGAGGTCTTAATTATTTCAATCACTTTTGGAATGTACTCTGTTCAAACATTGAAAAAGTCAGTTTCTAAGGATTTTATTATCTTTATAAAGCGCTTAACTTTACATTATAACCATTATTATCTCAAATAAATAAAAAGAATACGAAACATTCAAATTGGTTTTTTCTCTAGCCTAAATTATTTTTAAAACTTTCCCCCTCAAATTTCCTTACTTTTTATAACATGACTATTAGCAATTAAATAAGTGAATCATAGGATTTTAATGGCGCAAGATCAGATATTACTCAACGCCAAACAAAGCAAAGCTGTGAAGACGTGTGAGAAAACTGAAAAAAGATATAACCTGGTTGACAAGAAGGATGGTTGAAAATAGAGAAGGATCGCTATGCTATTCCTGGGACGTTATCCTTCTTTTCAACCAATTCATGTTTAGCAAAGACAGTAAGCCCCCATGAGAATGAAAAGGATCGCTAGGCTACCTTGGGCTCTTGATGCCCATACCTACTTATAAAAGGTAAGCCCTTGAGGTCCTCCAACCTGGAGGTACAGCCCTGATATAATTTTCATTGGCAGTGTACCCTGCTATAGCCCCAAACACTGGGTACCCATATTAGTCGCATTAACTAAACGTATTAAGAATATTTTAATATACATATATTCTATTTTAACTGTGGAAATAATTAGAGATTTAGGCTTTAAATACTAATAGTAGGATATCGTTTACAATAAATTCAGGTTTAAGAAATGTATGTAACTCCAATGAGTAAGTCTGAATGAAGTAAATGATAGAAATGTTGTGTTAGTATCTGATTTTAGATAAATTAATAATGAATAAAAATTCCAAAGAAGATCATAAGAAAGGTAAGCAAAAATTACATTTATTTTGAAAAATGAAGTAGCATTAAATAAATTATAAAAATAATACTTTGAGAAATCAAAATATATGTGAAAGTAATCCAAATGGATTGTATGGACTGATAGGGTGGTTAGGCATGTTTTTGAATTCAAAAATGCTCTCCCACTCAGTAAATTACTTCATAGGAACCTGGTTAACACCGATCACAAAATAACAGATATTCGTACATTTCTAAAATTTACTGTCGTATAATATAAGCTTACTAAGAAATGATGTCCTTATACTAACTAAATAAATCAATATTTATGAAGCTGGTTCTTAAAATAATCAATATACCTTTATAAAATATTTCAAATAATTAAAATTATTAAAGTTTTCTAAAGATTTGTCTATTGTAGAAGAATATTATCATTTCTCTATCAACTTATAATTCAATATGTTTGTGACAGAGTGTCGCACGAAATATAAATAGAATATCTAATTAATTTAATGAAGCTATTTAAAGATTATTGAACATTCAAAAAATAACTTTGGTAAATTTTTAGATTAAAATTAACCGAATAAAAATATCAAAATACAAAATGTGTTCTAACACTCACACACGAATAATACAGGTAACGTCACATAATTTTATTCAAAGAAAAGGAAAATAAGATCATTTTCATGGATTCTTAGTGCATTTTCAGATTTCTTATTCATTTCCTAGTGTTGTTTTTTTTTTAATTTCAACAAAAATTTTGAGATATTATGAATACTTAATTAACTGCTACTCTTTTTAATACATAAACTAACTTGTAATAATATTCGGCCTGCTTGCACTATGGTTTGATAGAACACATACCTTATTTGAATTAATATTAGTTCTATGAGCACATTACTTAAAGCACCTTTATAATGCTATTGCCCAGTATTAAAATAAATTATTTACAAAAGAAATAATTTGTTAAACTATTTGTTTCACAGCTAAATTTACCATTGAGTTTGTGCTGTAAACATAGAAAATTCACCAGCCTTAAAAGAAATATCAAAAATACGATAACACACTGTATTTCCAATTAAATTTTAAAAATATTAATAAATTAATGTATCGAACTCAATAATTTATTTTCAAATTTTGCTTGTTTAAATGAGATATTGAAATCCCCTCCCCAATTAAATGAATAGTAATAAAAATTAAGGTTTGTATGCATCTTCAAAAATGCGCTATTTTAATACTTTTTAAAAATTTTAAAGATTGTTCGCGCACTTTACACCTAATATTAAAATAATTTTTTTTCTATTTTAATAACAGTAGTTTATATTAAGTATTTCTTAAAAGGATATTGATGAACAACAAAGGGAAATTTAAAAGCCATATTTACCTTATTACCTATCATCCTCAATACATTTATCCCGTAATTACCTGTCTATGAAGTTCAAGAGGAATTCATAGATTGGTTAGTTAGAATTATCAAAAATCATTAACGTATTATATTTATTTATTGCTTACAATTAAGAAATAATTAATTTCCACTAAATGAAGTAGATAATAACTGTTTATCCTTTTATTTAAACTACTGTTGGGGAAGCCGAATTACATTTATAGAAAACACAAAATCAAAAATGTTTAGTTATTAAATTTGTCTTTGAAATTAAAACATCGTAGTCTCTAATGATGTATCAAAAAATAATAGTAAAGATACAGCAGCCACAGAACTTTGAACCACTTTAAGGGATTTTAGTTCTGAAAGGGTCAGTTGGAAATGTGGAAACACCTTTAGAGTTTCTTTTAGCATAACAACCGTTCTTACATTTATTACATAAGCTGCAAGCCCCATTCTCAGCAATACAACGCGGGTTGAATACAAACGGGGGAAAATAGTGCTTAAAGTAAAGACTCAAAACATTAAAGATGGGATTCCCCAACTTTTGTCGTTTCAAGAGAGGAGAACGAAATACTTTGTATACGTTGTTTGAACACCGCCTACTATAATTCGACTTGACCTCTTCATCAGCATAAAATTTCAATTAATTTAAGACCCGAAAAGAATGCGGTGACGATTTCAATGTAAATTTGCGGCGCACCAGAAGAAAAAAAGCCGCCAAGGAATGTTTGAAGGACTGTTTCAGTTAAACAAAGTTGCAAAAGGAAAAGTCGCCCTTCAAACACTTTTGCTTGTTGATCACGTATCGCGTTTCTGTATGTAACAAAGAGAAATACTTTTAAGCGACGAGAGGTGGAATTAGAATCAAGAATGCAACATTTACAGACTTTTAAATAGAAGATCAAAGCTTTTGTAAATCGTATAAAAGCAGAATGGAATTTAGCTTCCACGAAAAAATAAAAGCAAGGTAAAGAAGGAATCGGATGATGATGTTTCAGTTTAGAAATACCATTCTTTTTTAAACAGCAAATCTATTTTTACCGTCGAAAGAATGTGTCATTATAAGTTTCTTAATCATAACAAAACAAAGTTCTTCTGGAAAAGTCATTATTTCTATTTAATTGTGGAGGAAAATGTTTGTGAAATAATTATTTTATTTGAGTTACTCGTACAGTCAAAAAATGCGTAAGGGCTTATGATTAGTTTTAAAAAACAAGAGAAATAGAGAGGAGTCCTCTCTTAATTTATTGTGAATAATATTATAATGATTTCTATGTTTTATATCAAGCTTTTGACTTAAAAATTATATGTCAAAATGCAACCGCTAAAAATGTATTTTAAATTTCCGTAATTTTTATTTTCAATAATAATAAAGCAGTTATCAAATTTTAGTTATTTCTTATCTCTCCTTCTATGATTATTGTTAAGCATTTTAAATATAAATATTTTTTAAAAATATTATATTACTGTTTAGAATAAGAAGCATGTTTTAAATTTTCGATTATTCCTCGCTTGCGCTAGGATAAAGAAAAAAAAATGCTTGTTTTTTAAAATTTTATTATTATTATTTCGAGTGATTACTCACAATGAATCCAAAATCACTTCAGGGTGTTTTTCCATGTATTCATATAGTATTAAAATCCTTAAAATTCCTCTTGAATGTCTATACTTAAGATTGTGTAACGAGAAAGTGTACTATCGCATAATTTAAGATGTTTAAAATCAGTCTTATATATATATATATATATATATAATAGAAAAAGTATAAGAAAACTGAACAAATATATCATTTGTAAATTCTGAATCTGGTTTTTGATGGAGTAACTGTTTAAAATTGATTGACATGCAAAACATTCTTAACAGAAAAATATTATAAATCAAAACGGAAATTAACTATATTGAAAAAAAATTCAAAAATTCATATTGGAATAGAAGAAATCAAGTAAAAAATGTATACAAACAAAGAAATAAAACCAATCTGTAACCAAGAAGACATAAAGAAAAACAATTAAAATTTAATTGACCAAATTAAAAACATTTAAAAACCTTCATGAGACAACATGCTTAGCAACAGCAACGCAGAAGGAAAGAGCACCAATGCAAAATAATTTTAAAGACTCAAGAAAACAAAAACAAAAAATTAAAAAAAAAGCAATGTAAGAAGAAAAGAAAGAAAAAAAAGAAAATTTAAGAAAAGATAAACAAAATTTAAAAGCAACTATTAAAAAAAATTTGAAAATATAACTAAACTTTATAATTACTGTATTTTAAATTACTCTTAATAAAATTTATAGGAAATTCTACCAATAATAATTTTTTTTAAAACTTAGATAATTTTAAAAACTATTAACTCGGATATTTTAAATAGCTCGAATTTTAGTTACAAGTACAATATTACGTAAAATATGATTGTAGATTCTTTTCCCAAAGTATTCAGACTTAAGGATCTTCTGCATAAGAGTACTTTATGAATTTCAAAGGAGAAAAGGTCCTTTTTATCATATATATTACAAGAAATATTATTATATTCAATATTTAAGGAAATATCTATTCGCTCCATTTACATTAACATTGTTTGCAATAAATTTAAATATTCAGGATACAAAAGTTAAGAAAGATTTAACATTATTATTATTAATTTGAAAGAAAGTAACATCAACATATCTGAACATTTCTAAACTATTTTAATTAAAAAAATATTGTCATGAAAATATAAAATGTATATTGCTAAGCAATTACTTGCAGGTCCACTCTGTGGTATACCTTTGATCTGCTAATTAATCTTATTGTTAAATAAATGTATATAATTTCTATTATAAGATTAATATAATTAAATAATTAATTTTTTTAAATACAATATGCATTAATAGTATTAATTTTAAATTTCTTTAAAATTTCTTCTAAAACTTTTGTAAGATCCTCTCTGTAAATAGAATTAAAAAGATTTTTAAAATCATAGCTATCAATCGCAATAAGATATTTATAATTAACATATTTGACTGTATGAGCACCCTTTTTAATAATGTCAGTACTTTCTAACTTATCTGTAGTATTTTGTATGATTTTTTGTAGTTTGTTACCCGCAAGAATAACAAATGCATCATGACCAATAGTTACTGTTCCAAATTTTACAGTATGTTTACAAAATTTTGATGTAGAAAACTTAGAAAATTTAACATTATTAATATGAACACCAGTTTTATTATCAAATGCAATAATTCTACTTGAAATTTCTTTCTGAATTTTGCTCCCATCTGTAAGGAAGTTACTATTCTCAGGATGCTTATTATTTAAATTAATGTAAAATATTTTGCATCTAATATCATATTTATTAGTTACTTTTTCAACATAAATAATTACAAATCTGTCCTGAAGAGATTAATATTAGCAGACAATTTTTTGATCTTTCAAATAAATATTTTCATTATTATTAATATATACTTTCTACAAAACTAATTTTTTAATATCATAATTAATACAGTCTTTTTTACTGCTTAAAAGCATCCCATGGAAGACCGTATTTAATTGCTAATTTAGTAATAAAATTATTAACATCTAAGTTTATTTAACATAAGAACTATTTTACGAAAAATTAAGCTTAAAATTAATCCATTGAATCATAATATATTTTAATATTTTATCCTCAACAATATCCTGAATATCAGCAATCACATGCTGATATTCTTCATTGGCTTGAAACATTTCAAAAGTATTTAACTCGAAACTGATTAAATCTTCGAATATTACCGTGATCAACAAATAAATATTTCATACGAATAAAATGCAATAACTGCCCTTTATAGAACGAAAGGCAACATTCAAACGAGAAATGAACACAAGCCAATCGATACATTCATAAATGATATTAAATCTACTGATATTTCCCATAACACATAAGTCATCATCAGCACTTACAATAAAAGCACCCCGTCTCAATCAGATCATCTCCCCATACATGTTTTATCAATCCTCCGACCCTCTCCCCCCTTCCGACGCTAACACCAACCTCAAGCAAGATTAGGTCCATTCAGCCCTCAATAATGACGCAACAGACCGCATTTGGGTCCGAAATCGCTCCCTTGGCCATCGAGAGATGTGCGGAGTGCAATATTTGTCGTCTCCGCTATGACAACAGATAGAGAAATGACAGTTGTATCAGGTTTCGGACGAAGTAACCGTATTTCTGACTCACTTCTATTTTTGTTTGGGAACTTAACGCAGGGGCAGCTACTGTTATTATTATCAGCGGCGGGAAGTCGAATCGTGAATGGCAGGTGGTTGCTTGGAATGTGTTTCGTCTTGTGGTTTCGAACTCTTCTAACTATTTAATTCCATTTTCTTTCCATATGTTTTTTTTATATATATAATTATTATATATTTTCTTTCACAGAATTATACACATTATAAATATTTTACTATTTCTAGCAAATTTTGACACATTTAAGAAAAATTTAAGAAATGTTGTAGTTTAATTAGATTTTTGAAGATAAGAATACAAGTTGCAATTGATTTATTTCTTCGCAACGGAAAATAGTATGATTCAGCCTAGTACTCAGAGCACAAAGATTAATTTCAATCTAGTTTCAGTTCTTAAAAATATTTATTCCTAGATTACAATACAGATGCTATTGTTTCAGTTCAGTATTTTCCTTTTTCATTACAAAACTGTCTCAAGTAGCAACTAGTCGGACCACATTAACATTGGGTTCATTGACACCTGATTCGGCTCTACACTCGGGATTACTATGACTCACTGGATAAACAATCCCTCATGATATTCTTAGACATTGTGGCTTCATAATTATTACTTTACTCTTTATATTATATTCAGAATTATAATTTTTTCAAATGATGTTCATATAATATATGTATGCATGCATATTTATACATATATATATATATATATATATATATATATATATATATACATTTCGCTTATATATATATATATATATATATATATACACGTTTCGCTTATATATTTATACATATATATAAGCGAAATACCACTGACTCATCACGAGATCTCTAAGACTATACAATCGATTGACTTGAAATTTAGCATAGTTACTCGTTTTGCGATGTAAACGCTCACTAAGAACGGATTTTACGGTAGTCTTATCCAAAATGTAATTTTCATCCGTTCATCTACTCATATCCATCGGTTATTTTATTTTTGGCGACTTTTTCGCCAAAAATGATATGACCGACGCCAAATGGAATATATTTTTTTATATGCATACTGTGTATTGTCAACAATTAAGTTTATTTGGTGAGATTTGCGCGTGCGAAATGGAAAAATACCATATAATTTTATATTGAAGCGCTGATGGAGGATTGGCAAGATTTCGGCGAAAAGGCTCTTCATGCAAAATTTTGTGCATGTCGAAAATAGGAAACGTACATATTTAGCGATAGAAATAAATCAGTTTGGAATCCCGCTGTTTGTGAAAATGTAGTATAGCTCCAAAACTTAGCGGGATTTTGAAAAATACTAAAATGGCGACTTCTTACGGAGTAGCGCACACGCAAGACAATCTTCGTTTACTGGAGGACCTAGCTACATGTATGAACGAACTCAAGAGGCTATGACATACGTAAGACATTTTGAAAGTCCCGACTTACACGACTTTTTCTTTAGGATTGCAGTCACTTGCAGTCCTAAATGGTCAGATATCAAAGATGTCTTGAGGCAAGGACAAAATTCTTATGATAAACGTGTTGCCATTGCCAGGATATTTCATTTAAAATCTAAGCACATGATGAATCTTCTGACAAAAGGTCGCATCTGTGTCAATACTAGGAGTAACTTGTATACGGTGGAATGAATTTTATCCATATTATACATATATTGGGTGACTTTTTATTAATTTTTTATATTTTTCTCACATATTTGAAAGTCATGGATAACCATTATTACATAGAATCAATTTCTTAAACTTTTAAATTTAGATTATCATTAACGTTTTAAAAATTGAAAATGTTCTTGATATCTTACGTATTGATTCCAAAATATTATATATATATATATATATATATATATATATATCACTAATGATATTTAAATAGATATTAAATCTTTGTTCAATATTTATAAGAAATTTTGAATGCATGGCCGAAATGAATAGTCCTTTTTTCATATGAATAAGATTGTTTATTGATTCTATCGGAGAGAGCGTTACGTACTTTCGGACTGTAGTCGGGTTTCGACCACCAAAGGCCGAAGCGAAAACACAATAAAAATCTCAGATGATAATCAGAGAGGAGTGTATAAAAACAAGAATGGAATGAATGCATAAGAGATAGAAATTTTGTTGAGTAAAGTTATAGGAAGGGATCTTTCAAAATAAACGTCATATAACACGTGGTACAGGTTTAGGGATTCTTGGGAAATATCATAATAGACAAGGAGTTTGAAGGGATTATTTTGACAAATCTACGATCATGAGAACACGAATTTAACCAGTTTTATGAATAATAAAATAAAATAAAATTTCAATAAATAAAAGGATAATTTGGAAGGAGATCAGGAATTTGAATGACTTTTACATTCTTTTACTTTTGAATTAAGGAATGGGTTAGAATATATAATTAAATTATTATTAAGTGAAATCATTGAATTAAAGTTAAATCAATACATATATATAGATATTCTGAATCACCCTTTTTCGCAAAGCAAAACGTTAGAATTCTGATATTTTATGATATTTTTAAGTCTCGAGGTCAGTGAGATTAGCTGTACTTTCGGTTATTTTAAATTGATCAACTTTTGAGAGTTATAAAGAGAGTTGAGAGAGTTTTTTCTCGTATAAATGCTTTCAAAATAATTAAAAATGCGGTCGAAAGAATGTAAACGCCAGAGAACTTAATCTTACTTGGTTTGAATATGCATGGATAAAAAAAAATGTGGATAAAATATGCCAATTTACTTTTAAAGTTTGTTTTCTTTTCTATAAGCTTAATTTTTCCCCACTGTTCACTTAACCCGCGGT
Source organism: Nephila pilipes (assembly GCA_019974015.1). NCBI lineage: Eukaryota > Metazoa > Arthropoda > Arachnida > Araneae > Nephilidae > Nephila > Nephila pilipes. The sequence continues at coordinate 14,901 of BMAW01015190.1, read as the reverse complement.
ATTGTAATCATGTGTCTCGACAACCACGCGTTAAATGGGTCAAACTGTACATCTTCTGCTTCAGTATTCATCAGTGGCGCCATCTATGACGACTATAAACGTAACATCACAATATATTATTAGGAATATTTAAATCATCTTCATGATAATTAAAAATTGTTAATCGAGTTTCTAAAAAGTTTTGAATCCAAGAAAATTTCAATTGCGCTTTTTTTCAAATCCTTCTAAAATACATTAAGCGCATTTATATGAGATGTAAAAAAAATCACTATTCTTAAAAATGGCATATTATTATACGTATCTTAAATCTCATCGACTTTGGTGCACGATATCTAATATATATTATATTAGCCAGTCAAAGGACTTTGCTTTTGTACAACCATAAGATATAGTTCCTGCATACCTTTCAAAATAAAATTTTAAAACAAGTTGCTTCAACAATCTAATTTAATGTAACTTTTGGTTTTTTCCAATAATAGTTTTGGTTTTTTCCAACAATAGTTTTCTGTTTGAATTGTTGTCACCTTATCGAAGTATTAGTTTTAAGAATATATTAATACGTAAATATATAGATTTATATATATTTTCTTATCATTTTACAAGAGCACAATAATTTCATTTAGCTTAAAATATGTTTAATTTGATAGTTTATCACTTGCTTTAATTTTATTGTAAGAATTAATTTTACTATACGTATGAAAAGAATATTATTGTCCAATTCGATAGTTTACCGTTTGCTTTAGTTCTGATAATTAAATAAATAATGAATGACTTTTTTTTAAGAAAAGATCCTTTGGTGCCTAAACATGTTCTCTGTAAATCTTTGCACAGAACAGTTTGTAGAACGTAGGATGGCGCAATTTTACTTCAAACAGAGAAAGAAAACTTTTCCTTATCCATGTGCAAGAAATAGATTCCATTTGAATCGAAATAATTCTAAAGATTTCTTGACGTAAAACTACGTTAATAATCTATGATATTGAAAAGGCGTAACATTAAGAAAAAAAAATCGTAATCGTCATTAGTTTAAATCAAGTGCATCAACAATCTAATTAAATGTCCGTGGGGTACATGGAACCTGATGAAAGATGAATTTCGTAGTCTTCATTAGTGAGGAAAAGTTAGGAAAGTTGATTGCTTGATTGTTAATTAACATCGCATTGAGAAGCGAAATGAGGGTTGTTGTGCACGGCACTCGGCCAAGAGACGAATATGCCACCTGAGGTGGAATTTTCCTCTCTACACTTCTACATCACGCTATTGAGAAGACTTGGAGCCTCGACAGATTCAATGTGCATCATGCTCACTACAAAAAGGGTCTTTAGTGGCACTAGGAATCTAAACAAAGACTTGACAGCCGCAAGTTCGTGACCATGACCACTAGGCTACAGTGGCTACAAAAGTTAGAAAAAAGTAAAAGTAAAGAATGTTTTAAAAAAATGAGGTACTGTGGGTCGTGTATCATCCTCATTGTCTGACCTAGATTCAGTGTAGTAGGAAGCCCGTCGACTATAGTCCACGTGTATCTCCGGAGCTATATTGACTAAAATAAACTATTAAACCCACTCTTGTTTATATCAAAATACAACCAAAAAACTGTTACAAATTTATAAGAAATGTTAGTAGTCTATTCTAACACAAAAATTCATTATTTAATGCTGAAGATTAATACATGGGATAAATATTCTTAAAAGAGCAATTTTATATTATTTTAATTCATATAGTTAGTAACACATCGATCAATAACTCCCGAGACTAACATTGAAAACAACATTTTTTTTGCAAAATTTTTTTTTATTCATCAACATAACACCTTTTGTTAATCACCTTTTAGGGTGATACAATCGTTCCAACGCTTTTCCAAATTTTTTTTTTTAAAAAACCTTTTTCACTTCACTTCAAAAAACCTTTTTCCTGGTCCGATCGACTTAAAATTTTGACACGTTTCAAGCAAAGGTTAGTACTCTAGAAAGACCTGGTTACTGGTTTACTACGAGCGCCATCTCTGGGTTAGTCTCGGGATTTATTGATCGATGTGTTATTAAACAGTTTCAAGTAAACATGGTAAACTCATTAATATGGTATGGTCTGTAAAGCGTATTGTTGGTTTGAATTTCATGCATTTAAGGAAAAAATTTACACCCTGAATTCATTCTTATATGTGTGGCCGCGGTAGCCTCAGGTAAGTCTACGGTAGTGGTCATGGTCGCGAAATCATTGCCAGCAGTTCTCTTCGAGTCGCAAGTTCGAGCCTTGATGCCAACAAAGACTTGCCGTGTAGCCGGGGCTGTTACACGTTAAATCTGTCGAGGTCCAAATTCCTCCCATTGACGTGTATGTGTGGGGGTGCTAGCTAAGATGTCATCTTCGTCACTTGAACGAGGCTCAAAATTGGTGCGTCGCCAATAACCCTCGTGTTGCTTCTAGTGCGACGTTAATAAAAGCAACCCAAAGAAATTCCTGTAAGTATAATTTTAATTACATAGAATATTTAAGTTCTCAAATAAAATTTAAGTGATTGAATTTTTATTTTAACACAATTTATCTTTCATTTAAATTTTAATTGCTTGTGAGTGTGAGTAAATGCTTAAATAAATTCAATTGCTTTGAAACTCATTTATAGTTATGCCGAGGAGCAATAAGGGAAGCTAAAAAATAAATAATACAATCTTATTGAATTCATTTCCACCATTTTCGTCTTCTTCGAGAATTATTCTACTACAGAAACAATTAAAATCACCCGCTCTGGGTGGATTCAGTATTTTCACTTTCAGAAGCCAAGGCTACTTTTAATGTCATGAAAATTAGTGAAAAATAAATACAAATAAATTTCTTCACACAATTTTCTGTCTCGAAAGTAATTTCCGCTTCAGCTTTTTTGCGGCACTTGCGAGGAAACCCTTTTTAGAAATCTTCCCTGCAGCAAAGAAGAAACTCTCAAGGAAAAAATGCTGTGGCAAAGCTAAAGAAAATTATGGAATTAAGAGAAAAAATTAGTTGCAGCTGAAGCCTGGGGAATTTTTGAAGCTATTTCCAGATAAAAGGACTTTTCATTAACTTTATTATGGAAGGAAGAATTCATAGCAGAAGTTAGCTCTTGGCTCTAGTGCAATGAAAATCATTGTAATTTAAATTTAATTATTTGATGTTATGAGGGGTTTGTAACGGTATTTCCGATTCCCTCGATAGATTTTATGGCACTCTGTTTCATAATTGCTTGGTAAATTTACAGAAGTAAATTATTAGTTTTATTGTGTTATCTTGAAAATTCCAATTTCCCATTGTGTAGAAACAAAAATTTCTCGGTTTTCCGATTTCTTTTGAAAAGAAGGAAATATATACAAGTACTTTCATTATGTCATTCATTAGTACATTATAAATGAAAATATCATGTATGAACGTTCTGAGAAACAACCAATTATCCATTATAAAAAATAACTTTTTAAATATTCTGAGAAATATATTATTGTGCATTCGAAGAAATAAATTTTTGTGTATTTTAAGGAATGAATTATTATTGATTCTAAGAAACAAATTATTATTGATTCTAAGAAACAAATTATTATTGATTCTAAGAAACAAATTATTATTAATTCTAAGAAACAAATTATTGTATATGATAAGAAATTAATAATTGTGCATTATAAAAAGCAAATTATTGGGAATTGTAAGAAAGAAAAGAAAAAAGAATTATTGTATACATCCTAACAATAAATTATTGAGCATTTTTTTCTAAAAAATAAACTTATATTCGAATATATATCAGAATATACGTGAGCAATTGACGAGAAAATAAATACCAAACTATTGAATATATATTTAAAAGTTCAGACACAGAAGTTTGCTTACAAATCGTATATTTAACTTTCAAGATATTGAAATATATATAATGTAAAGAGAAAAGAGAGAATTAAAATAATTATTAAGAAAATAATTTCTAATTTTTAAACATAAAATGAAAATAATCAAATTCTTAAGCCTTTTAATTCAATTATTAATATAGAAAAGTTTAAAAAAAAGGAATTATCGATAGAGAAAAAATATTTTCTTCTATAAGCGTACGGAATACATTTTTAAGAGAAAAATCTATATAAATTACCAAAATGCTTTAATATTTCTGCGTATAATTTACATTTCTCTAATACCAACATCTTTTAATTTGTCAGATAATTATTTCTCAATAGAATTAAAAGAATCCTCCCATATAAAATGCTTAAGAAAAAATAGTTTTCAATTTGTAGACCAATATGAAAAGAGACTCTTTATATTCATCTTTTTTCAAAATTTTAAATTTTCAAAATAAATTACGTAGAAAGATAAGTAACACACGGAAAGGAAAGGAAAAAATATTTGAAGTTTTTTCTACAAAATATGCGATCTTTAGTTACACGTATAAAGTCAATTCGATTTGTAAATTCCTGCCAAACACGTTGTAAATTGTCTGTGGTAATTGATTGTACCACAGCAGAAATGACGAAGTCTCATGGGGTATCAGAGGGGGGTATCTCATGGTGTATCAGTAGACACACCAATCACATATCAGGGGACTCAGGTGACCAATTGTATAACATCAAATCATTTGGTTCACTACGAACAGTAAGGTTGTGATACCTGCCCGTTCCGGGCTGTCTCTTGTGTCATAGCTAAATTCAATTATTAAACACTAAGTCTTAATTAGTCAATCAAAGAGACACTAGAACAATAATTATAGAATTTATTAACATCTAGTTAATATAACAACAATTATTAATGTTCTCCCGGGGAAGGATTTTACTACCTCAAATCAACCCACCAATAATAATCTAACAGACTCTTAACACTAATCCTTCCTCGACTACAACTCAGACTCTGGAACAAATGTTGCACTCTGGAATAACTGAATCTCTTGAATCACTACACCTTTAATCCAATCGCCTATTTCAACCTCTCTTTCCATCTCTTTTAACTCCTCCTTCAGCCTCTCTATATCTTCTCCTTCAGTCTCTCTTTCCACTTCTCCTTCAGCCTCTCTTTCCACTTCTCCTTCAGCCTCTCTATCGCGACTTTCAGTCGGAGTTAATATATTTCCTAACTCTCCTGCTTCACTTCATTTCTACCTGCTTTCTGTCTACATATTCACGTTTTCATTTTTGGTTGGGCAAAGGTTGCTTAGCAAAAGCAATCAATCTTAATTAAAAGTCCCCAAGGTTAGTGCAGAGAAACCGCGAATAGCCCAATGTCACAAGATAACTCCATGAAAGCTTCTAAAACAGCTTACGAGAACTAGTTACTCGAAAACCACCCGAGGGTCATCTATTGTTCATAATATGAAACTTCCACAGTTATTCTTTTTATTCATGTCTTATTTATCATTTTGTGTCCTTTATTTCTAAAAATATGGAATTTCGAAATCTGATGAATCATTTTGAATAACCCAGTATCTTCTTCACACTGTAAGATTTCGATTTTGGGGGAAAATATGTATTTATGTTTCTTCTGAAAATGTGTTATTCAAGTGGAATGTTATTTCCCTTTTAAATGCATAAATTGTGGTGACAGATTAAGTAAAGCTATACTTAAATTCATGTACAGTTCCGAAGTCTTTGGAAAAAAAGACACTTGAAATCATTTTGGTATGGTGATGGAGTACATTTATTAAGAAAACAATTTATATTTGTGACGTTGGACTATTCATGAATTTCTCTTCTTTTATTTCCGGGACTTTTTGGTAGTTTGAATTACGTAATATTACAATTTCTTCCCAACCCAAGTGAAACTTGATTAGGTAAATTAGATAAAGATAAAAAATGTAGTGAATGGAATTAGAGATAACGATACATAAATGAATTAGAACTGAAAGGAAGAAAGAGAGACAGAGAGAGGATAACGACATGCTGAAACAGATATTTGTAAATTGAATTGATCGTTTGAGTTGAACCGATTCCTAGCTAAAGTAGTAAGGCTCGAATCACTATAATGGAGAAGCTATTGAATAGGAACGAGTGATATTTGTTTTGTATTATTATAACTTAAACTAAGATTGACTGAGTTTAGAAGAATTTGAGAGACAGTGACCTTACATACATACTTGGTTGTTAATAAAGTGTTTTGTCCATCTCTTAAGAATCATCAATCGATTGACTTTTTAATTAAATTTTATGATGGTTATAAATTTAAATATTGATGGAAATACATCGCATATTTACCTCAGGCTTATATAAAAAAGCCTGACTAAAAAGCATCTAGCATGTATTACCCCAACTGTTCTTCAAAATTTATGATTCAAAGAAAGTTCGCAATGAAAGTATTTTATATTTACGATCTCGAGCGAGATAGCATCCATGAAAAAGTTGGATAGTCGTTACTCTAAATTTGCATTTTTAGTTTATCATTCATTCTTTTACCAATAAATATGATTCGTTTTTGTGCCTAATATCTATATTCTTTTAACTCTTGACCATTTTCATACTTTTCTTATTTTCTACGTAGGTCTTTCAATTTCTTTCTACCATTTTTTGACGAAAAATTGATTCGCATTGTCATTTTTCTCTATTTATCATTAATTCATGTTGAAAATGCTGAGTAAATTTTTTCAGTGATATTGTTAATCCTTTTTTTTTTAAATAAGTTTATGTTCGGTAAAAAAAAAAATTTTCTTAAATAATTGTAGCCCATAAATATTGGAAGCATATAGATTCTTTTAATTTCTCATAAAATTATATTTCCCACATTTGAGTCTGAATGCTATCCTGATTCTCTTTAATTCTTCCCTTGAAAAATTTTAAGATTTTTTTGTAAAGAGCTAATGAAAAATCCGAACTGTGCATTGAAGGAATCATCCCTTTGCGCCTTTCCTCCGTGGACAATATGCTAACTTTTTCAAAAAAAATCTTCAACATCTAGAGCATTTCTTTCTAATCTATATAATATTTTATTGAACCTGGTTGCAACTCATTTTGCATGACACTCTTTGGAGTTGACGAATTTCTAAAACGAATTCTATTTCCACTGCGCAAAAATTAAATCGAGGCAAAACAATATCGGCTTTGTCTGTTGTTACCTCTGAAATCTCTGGGTTTTGGGGTTTTCTAAAATATCTTAACATTTATTTGCATTCTGCTCTATTTTCTATTTTTAAGAAGAAATTTTTATTATATCTACTTGTTCTTTGTCATTTTGTGCCAGATTATTTTTCTTTGTGCTTTTTTAATTGCAATTTTTTTATTTTAAAACCTACAAAAGATTTTTGCGTGGATATAATAATTATTTCACAAAATCTTTAACCTACGATTTTTGTCACTTTATAACTTACTAGTTTAAATTTTTAACATTAAATTAAATTTTAATTAATTTTTTTACTTTAATATTGTATTTAATTGTCTGTCGGCTTTAAATTTTTACTTATAATCTTTCAATCCCCACTGAAGATCCTATCTAAGATCATTTTTAAAGAACAATTATAACAGCTCTTCAGCAAAGTCTATAATCTCACCGATACAGGATTCTTAAGGTTATAAGTACTTAGAAAGCGCATTATCATTGTAATTAATGTGACCTTTATGACCTGAGATATATGAATCATGGGATTAAATTACAATTACCCCAGAGAGATGATGTGGAATAATGACCCTGCTGCTCATCAAACCGATTTGTTTTTCACGAAATGGGGTGTAAGAGAATAAATCCTTATTGGGTCTCTTAATCTCAATTCAAACATACAAAATTTTATCTTTTGAGCGAAAAGGTCTTCCTAATAAATAAGTTGTTTATGTCTGTGTATGAGTGTATACTGGAAAATAACTTATACTCTTAATTTGTAAAACAACTAATGTTATCTTCATCATGCTTAGGTTTCGAAAAATATCTCTTCAGAAACAAAATTCTTTTTTTCTTGTCTCTTTGTGGCCATGGTAATCTGGTGATAATGGTCTCGGCCGACGGGGTAGTCTAGTCGTGGATTTAAGCTCTGATGTCACAAGGATCTGCTGTGTAGCGAGGATGATGCACGTTAAATCTAGTCACGGTCTTAAGTGCTCCCGATAGCATGGTGTGGAAATTTGGCGAAAGTGCCAGTTCCGGTGTTGTCCTCGTCATTTGACCGTGGCTCAAAATTATGAAGTCCTTCACCAACATTCTTCGTATTTACTCTCATTTTGAGCTTAATAAACGATATCATGACATTTTCTTGTCTTCTATTATTAAAAGTCTTACAAAAGCAAAGAGTCGTGTGAAATTATATTATCAATTCTTTTTTGTCATGAGTGTAAATACTTGGTTTGTGCTGCGAAGTGGGCGAGAAAGAGATAGGACCCATAAAGAATTAAATTTTTTGGAAAAAGAAATAAATTTTTATTCCATTTTCAAACACCTAAAACTTGGAAATAAGGAAAATATTAATTTGTATAAGCCCTATAGCCTTCCATCTAATATTGTTTTCATTTTTTTCCATTTCTTTCATTATTAAAAAATGTACTTCATAGAAGTATGCAAAAAATGCAATATTGTTAATCTTACTCGTCTACGTCGTGGGTAAACAATTCGCAAAGCATCCTAACAAATGGAGGAGACTCGCACAGCTGGAGTAGTAGGAACTGAAATCAAAAGTGGTCAAAATGGATGAATGAGTAGAAGTCTACTCCAAATTAAAATAAAGACAACGTTGTTTTAAAATAGAGAAATGAAAGATACGATTCTAAAAAAGTTGTTTGCAATGTATATTTTACGCTTTCTATAATATATTTAACTTGTTTTGAACATTTAATTAATGTTATTTAGCATGAGTATTTTTTTATTTATCCTTGCATATTTATAGTGTAATAGGTATGATACAAAGTTTCAGTAAACTCACAGGTAGGAGTTTCGCAGATAACCATTATTTGTTGTTTATTTTAAATAAAAATTACATTTTTACTAAAATTATAATTGTCATATTTTTCATTTCCAGAAATACTCTTATTTTATTGTAATACGTGTGCAATATTGCTCCTTTATCGATAAACGAAATGTACTGTATTAATCAAATTTCATAAAAACAATCACACACTCTGATATTAACATTAAGCTGCAATAAGTTGGTATAAAATATTAACTTTCCCCTTCGCTGTACAAATTCCTTCATAAAGCGTCAAAAACTGACCATTTTGAAGCTAATATTTTAGATTGCTTATTTGTGTATATCTATCTATCATACCACCCCCGAGCTTACCCTTATTTTTTGTTGTCTATAAATGTTTTGAACCCCCTCCCTATTCTCAATCATCCCCCAATTACGTGTGTGCATGAAAAACAGCTTAAATCAACTTATTTTTATAAATTTCTTTCTGTTAAATTCAACTATTCAATTATTTCTCAATGAAAAGCATACTCCTCGAGCAATATACTAGCAAAAATACTCCCCTATACTTATCATCACTTTTGAAAAGCTTGTTTGAGACTATATACCCCCCCCCCCCCCTTTTATTACCTTTATTCAGTTTTCGATAAATAAACATGATTTTCCTTCGAAATAAAAGTACTAAGAAAAATTCGCTAACAAAAAATCTATCCTCATAACTAATTATCTTCCATTTGCTTAATTTTCGCTTCCTTTTTCTTCATTCATTCAATAATATGATTTCGTAAGCTATTCTCGCTAGAAAATAAAATGAGTAAGAAGAAGAAATTAAACAATTGTGAGACAAATACCGAGCACAATGAAATAATTGAAGAAAATGTTGACGAAGCAAGAAATTTTGATTTTTAATAAGCTGTTCCGAAATTGCGTCAATTTTCGTTCCCTCTTTTCCTACCAAAAGGAAAATCGTTTCAAATTACCTGTAGGCAGTAAAAAGCGAAAAGTCTGTACTTGGTATTTTAAACTTGATTTCTTGATTATCTCTGACTCTTATTATTTCTTTCATTTTTACTGTGAGATTTGATTCAATTTGCTCAATAATCCCTTAATTGAATTTGAGAAAAGTCAATTACAATTTACAGCCTAAAATGACTTCGGTGACTTTTGTTTTTAAACGTATGATATCACTTTTTCTCTTTTTATGAACTAATTTTCAGCACAAAAGATCATTTAGGCTTTTAACATAGTGAAATCATCTACAGCTCTGACTTTTCACATTTGGTATGCAACCGTTTTTATTCATTAACAAAAATTGTTTACAAGCTCAGCAATTTTTTCCTTGTTGATTCATTTTGTGGTTTAAAGTACGGATTATTTTCCAAATGAGTTAAAGCGAAAAATATAAGCCGTATAAAATAAAGAAATGAGAAAATACAGAATTGAATTCAAGCTTTTGCACAAATTTTATCTGCATAAATGTTAAATTATTATCTAAATGAATAAAATGCTATATTTCATTTAAAAAAACTCAAAATACCATTTAATAAATTTAAATTTTATTTATTCTCATTTGAATCAAAATATAGCTCTTAAATGATAATAAATCTGGTCTCAATCACTATTTTTAAGCTTTTATTTTACGAAATAAATTCGTTTCCTGCTCAAAAATAATTAATCCGGTCTTTGTTACATAAAGTAGAGCCGCCAATATTGATTTACAATAAATACAATTATGATGTAATAAAGTAAATCATTTTTTTAAAAAAAGAAATTTGGCAGAAATTCAACAAACAACATTGAATTATATGAACTTATGTATTCGGTGGTCACATTTATTCCTTCTTTCTTATATTCATTATAAACAAGTATATTCGAAATACAATAAAGTTTTCATAATTTATTTAGACAGAATAATTAATTCTTAGAAGTGTTCACAGACATTAAGACATCTTCGCTATATACATTAGGGGATTATGTACAGTCAGGAATATATATTCGAAGAAAAGCTCTAACCACTCCAACAGTAAATCAGAACGTTTGGTTTATATAAATGATAATAAATGCCGCAGGGTAATCTCATTATAGGCGAAATGTTGGTCGTGGAAATGTTTCTTGTGAAATATTAACACTATTAATTCCAACGACTGTCTTTTCCAAGTAGGTGTATGTATCATTGAGTTTGATATAGAACAACATGAATTTTGGTTTTCTAATTAACGTAAATGTAATGGATATTGTATAAATATTATTCTTGCTGGAAATGAAGCCTTATGTAGTATAAAAGAAACTGAAATTTGTGTTGATATTTAGAATAAAGCTCTAATTTGAGTGTAGTATCTTCAAAAAGTACACGGAATAGCTCCCTTCAATGAAGCGAGTGTTAAGTAGAAGGAAAACGTTCCCTTCTGAGATTAGCAATTTTACTTGGCAAGTATTAAGCCACTAAGCAACCATTTCTGTTGCCACCGGCAAAAAGTCAAGTTGTTTCTAATTAAATAGTATTTTCATTCCGGGGAGATTGAAATGTCATCTTCAGATCAAGCCTACCAAAATTCTGCGTTTTGCTGGAGAAATCATCATCTGAGACCTTTGAGAAGGTACAAAAGCCATGAAGAAACGGTACCTTGAAATAAAAACGGTAGTGTATACGCATGACACTCGAGAGTTTTCGTCAAGGATCCGAAGTCATTGCAAATGTCTTCAGAGTAGGCACTCCTTTCCACCAGAGACGAGAGTAAAGGGTATGTGCGACAAACTGATCGTGAGAACAGACGAACAACTTTCAGAGAACATAACATATCGCTCTTTAGACAGCTATTACATGCAAGCAGACAAAAACTATCTGAAATATAGGCAGAAAGTGGCTGATTCTTTCTGCAAATAAATGATTCGGCACATTGTTCCGTACTATGAAAAGGTACCTTTCTAGTTACGAGTGCAAAGCTACCACTCAAGCTTTCCCTACACCTCAGATATAGCATCAATTGAATTTTACCTGTTTACCTAATTGAAAATAAAACTGAAGGTGCACCATTTAACTGATTCATGTGTAATGAAAAATGCAACAAAGAAGCGGAAGATACATTCCATAATTGGTTTCCATCAGTGATTATAAGTGTGCAGGTGCAGTAGAACTATACCTTGAAGGAAAATAAAGCTAAAGTACTGTAATATTTTAAATAAATTATCAATGACAAATTCCGGAAACATTTTGACCCTCCTACTTAATACATTAAGTATTTTCTTTCTGATGCAATAAACCCAAAGCACACAAAAAATATCTCACTTATAAGCTTAGGTACCTTGTTGGAAGTATTACAAATTCGTAATTGAAGGAGTTGATTCCGGTAAAAAAATAGCTGATTAACTATTGTGGGAAGTTAAGTCATTTTTGAACTTTTGTTATTATTAGAAAGGCATTCGAAGATAATGTATGAAGTTAAAATTTTCTTATATATTTTCTTTTAGTATTGGAAATATTTTAGATGTCATTTTAGTTTATTAACAGTTCTGGTATATATTTGGTTCTAAAGTTCTATAAAACAAACTTATTGTTCTTCAATTCTTTGTTGAGTCTTACAGATTTATATTAAAATTTAATCATCGTTAAAATAGAAGTGGAAAACTAAATCTCTAACAAAAAATGGCATAAACTTGTTTATCTGTATGAGATAACTGAACACTAATCAGAGTTTTCATTAACAAGATTACTGCACGTAGCTACTAAGTTTTAATCTTCAATAACAGATTCCTTAACGGTACTTGAACTTCATCAAAATACATTACACACCCTGGAGAGCAAGCAAGTTTTTTTTTCTTTATGCGCGTGCTTTAATAGAATACCTCTTCAATATATTTGGATAAAAATAAATCTGAATTTGATGTAATAACTTGAGATCCTGAAAATATAAAAAAAGAGTTTTGAAAGCTGTATTTTTATGTAAATACATGTATAAATACATCGAGATTAATTATAATAATTAAGTTATAAGACATAAATAAAATAAGAGTAATATATAAAGTTATTTTTCCCCTTCATCGATTTTTTTTTGTGTATTTTTGCTTTGTAATTTGTCTTTTGTTTCACTATGTTTTATGTTTGTCTTAATTATCGCTGTAAATCATGCATGATACTTGTGAATTATTTTATGTGATTTCAATAAAAAAAATATAGACTGATAATATGGTTGTAGCTCTTTGATCAAATTTGTAAGAATTATAAGATTATACTAGTATTTAAGGTACCATAAAAATTACAGTTATTACACGTTACTTAAGTTTTTAAATACATTTATTATAATTGGAATAAATTTGCTTTTTACATGCTACTGATCTTTATAAAATTAAGTAATTAATGTTTCAGTCTAGTAAAACTATAATGTATATAAAGAAACTTTTTTTTAATTAAAGCTAACCAAAATATGAATAGTGGCAACGGTAGCCTAATGGTCATGGTCTCGGCCGGCGGTTTTAGTTGAGTCGCGGGCTCGAGCCCTGATGCTACTAACGTCTCGACATGAAGATGGGGCTAATGCCTGTTAAATCTGTCGAGGCTCAAAATCCTCACTTTGGTGAGATGTGGAAGCTAGGAGGGAGAGGTTATAGCTCGCGCGCGGATGTCATATTTCTCACTTAACCGAGGCTCAAAATTACGAGGTCCGTCGCCAATAGCCCTCGTGTTGCACCTAGAGCGACATTAATAAAACCAATCATCAATCAATCCTAAAGGTTAATAAGAGTTTTTAATTTACAATGATTATGAATAAAAAAAAAGCTTGTTTATTCACTGGATCTAAATGGTTAAAAGATCTTTCGTTAGCTGCTATTGGACTTGGGTCCAGTGAATAAATTTGTCCCTTGCTTGGATTCACTTTTGAGATTATTGTCATAAGTATAATTTTCTATTTAATTTTGGGCGAGGATGCGAATTTGTTGACACTCTACGTTCGAAAAAAAAACATTTATTTTTTATTATTCTTAGAGAAGAATAAATGTAGTTGGGAGTTGCTTCACTTTCGGGAATGTTTTTGACTGATTACTTTGTTATAAGGGAACGTACTGTTAGCTGCGAGATCATGTTACAAATCTATCATAAAAAATATATTATTTTTATTTTTTAAAAATAAGAAGAAAAAGATATAATAAATGAGTTATTTCAAGGAATCGCAACAACCACTTAACACGACATCGTAGAAAACTCAAGTATAGCTAACACAGGCGGATGATGAATTGTTGTATTCTGTGTAGCATTATATTATTGTTGCGTCCTCTATTATTCTTGCAAATACATATATCTGAAGTCCATAGATGAGTCTGACAATTATAAATTCAAATAGTCAAGAATAAATTTAGTGAATTATGATCAATCACGTGTGGTATTTGCTCTTAAATTATGTTACTTTAAACACTCCATTGGCTTCATTTTGTAAATATACATTTTTTCCGATTGAATAAATGATTTATAACCCGAAACTGTCTTTATCTGTACTTTATCTGTCTTTATCTGTACGTATAAATATATTTCTAAAATAATTGGAAAGATTCTTCTCCCAATCCAAAATTAAAATAATTTTCAACTGTATTTTACTGTTTTAACTGCACTCTTGAATCCACCATCGATAAAATCATTTCTTTTCATTTTTTTTTTTTTTTTTTTTTTGTAGATTCGAGCATTTGTTGACTTTGAACTCCTAGTTGCAACCCAAAGTTGCACACATTTCCACTCAGAGTGAATCGTAATTGTCAGTTCCCATACCAGTATAGATGATTTTTTTTATTTTCTAACGGCTTACATATCACAATATAACAACTGTATACATACCGTGCATACATTCTGTACAGTAAAGCATTCACGAGGCCGAGCAGATGTCCTTCAAGTGTTAATAAAACGAATAAAAACGCAAGAATAGAACTAGGTCACTTGCCATAACTTGCTTTAGCTATTGTTGTACAGCATTAATTTTTCTTTTGTTCTGTTTTCTTTTGTTTCAAAAAATCAAGAATATTCAATTAAATTAATGTTCAATGTTTGAATTTAATTTTGTTGTTGCAAGAATGACAGCAATACTTTGTTGAATATTTATATCATC
>BMAW01015188.1:0-14394 GCA_019974015.1 Nephila pilipes | reverse complement strand
CACACACACACACACACACACACACACACACATATATACATATACATATATATATGCCAGTGTGTGTATGACGTCTGTTTTGTGTGTGGAAAACATTTTGAATTAGTGTATTTTTGTTTAAAAATTGGTCTCCTGTCCTTAAATAATTTATTTGACACTGCACATGATTTATGGGTACCTGCGTTTCAAAAAATCTGTTTAACGATTAAAGTTTAGTTAGTATATAAGCTATCGATTGCTAACTGGAAATTCAAAACTACTTTGTCTTGGCTTACAGATAATTGCTGGAAACTTTGATTCACACAGTGTAAATAATTAGGGGCTAAATATATTAGAAATTACTTGATGGAGTACATTTATCTCTTTTCTTTTTCCATAGATCTTTTTTTTTTAAGTGTCATAAGTTTTGTTTTATTATTTTTTCATGATCTAGATTACATCTGAATATTAAATATGCACGAGAATGCGATTTCTCTCAAAAATATATTGATTAATTTTCGCCTTTTTTTCTTATTATTCTTTGTTATTAAACGGATAAATATTTTCGTTCCTGCGAGATTGTCTTATTGAATTGATCATCACTACAATGGATGTTTATTTAATGGAAAAACGTATTAAGGAAATGTCTTTGAAAATCATCGATATCAAATAATTCCCTGTTTTTCACTGAGTCATTATTATTTTTTAAGTAGCTTGGAGAATAATTTGTTTATTGGAAGTTACTATCTACTCGCGCTCGACTAGTTTATTTTACTTTATTTAAAACTTACTACACTAAATTAAGTGGCTGATATTTTTTTTAAAAATATATACCTTGATTTTATTATACATAATTGTGTAAGCTTGCATAAAAGAAGCTGAAATTTTCGCATTAAGATTTTTTATCAATAAAATTTAGCATAAATCGTTCCTGTAAATATATGGATGAAAATTTAACGTCGTTGCTATAGACGACAAGGTAATTCGAGGGTTATTGGCAACTGACCCCATGACTTCGAACCTAGATTAAATTATATGGACACTTGAGTTAAAACCTCACTATCCAAACTTCCACACAAAGCCAAATTTACGACATGGAGCCACGAGGGATTTAATGTAAATCAGTCCCTCTACATGGTGGGTCTTTATCAGTTTTAGAATCGAACCCTTAATTCAATGGACATTAACATCACTCGCGAACCTGAGACCATTAACCACTCGCTTGTTGCAGTTACATTTGAATGAAATAAAAAAATATTAAATGCTATGAAACACAAAAACTCAAAATAATTTTCCATAACTGTGACTCTAAAAATTACCTATTTTAAATTTATTCCTAATTTTTTAAAAATAAAGTCTCGTATCCAAAATAACATTTATTTATCCGACATTTCATTTAATGAATCAATGTTTACATATTGTCAGAATATCAAATATTGATACTACTTTCTTCTTTATAAATGCGATATTTTTTAATACCCTTTCTATAAACAATGTTTTTAAAAATTTATTTTGATATAACATCAATGAAGAGCTTGATGAGTGTATACGTATATAAAAAGTGATGCTAAATACTTAAACATCCACAAATATGATATTATTTAATTTTTTTTTATTTTAAATAAAATCGTTTTACTTTAGGAAAATTTGTGAAAAATTTTCAAAACAGGTTTCTTTGAAATAAAGATTGTTTAAAAGCAACAAACTGTAAATACACTTCTATATGTGCAACATATTCAATTGTATGCTTTTCTCTCACTTACACAATAGAAATGAGAATAGAAGGAAACATTATACTGAGCTTTTAATTTGTGTGATTAAAAATACGACTAATGAAATATAAGAAGCTACGTTAAACAAAACTGTTTTATAAGGGATTTTAGTAATTTTAGAAATTACAATACATCTGATTAACATTGTTTACATGCAATTTAAGTGTTTTCTATCATTTTGAAATCAGTACCGAAGATGAATAAACCATGCAAAATGTAATTAAAAACCTCGAATTTTTTTCTTAGTTACGTAAAAACCCTATAGAAATCATCCGATTGTTCCTAATTATCCAAAAAACAATTTTTCTTTATATAACAAAGTGCTAAATTTACGAATATTTGCTTAGGCTTAAGCAAACAAGTAACCAAATTTCTAAACATATATATGCATTTTACATATATTTAAAACTAAACAATATAACAGCTTCATTTGTTGTAATAATACTTCGAAACAATAAGCATTAGCTTAAAGAATATTTGCACATTTGCTGGTTAACGAGCTATTTGCAAGGTTGAATTTTTTTTCGTTGCAAATTTGCTGGTTGAAAAATTATAAATTTTTTTTCTTTATAAATAAGCCAAAATGTTTTTTCAAGTCTTACTATTTCTCTGGATGCTCTTTATCTATGAAATATTCTTCAAAGGGTATTTTTATTACATCATATCTTAGATGGGCAACGTATTGCTCGATGATATTTTGCAACCAATGTTGAATTCTGGAGAAAGATCAACAGAACGAAGGACGACTGAAGTTTTTATTTTGTACGTGGCTATTTTTCTCTCTTTCGAATTCGTTAAAAAATCCTTCCAGAATAGATGAATCCATTTAAACGTAATTGAGGATTATACTTTCAGAATTGAAAATGAAAATACAGATATGGAAGAAAATCCTTCCGTGTCTGACATATTGATTTCAGATAACAATGAGAGAGCAAATCCATTTTAGGAAGTAGTTAAAGAAGAGAAAATATGGAAACAGCATTGTACTTTTAAGCTTTCGAATTTTACTAAAAAATCAGAAGAAAAATAGGTTGTTTCTCGAACACAGTTCAAGGATTAGCAATGCGGATTTTGAAATAGAAGAGCCTGAATTAATTGACATTTTCTAAACGCAATCTGGATGAAGGAACTATTTTCAGATTCGTTCAATGAGAATTTTCGTTTTATTTTCCATTTCAGAAACGGGCCGTCCACTTTAATTTTGTTAGCATTCGAAACATACTCTCTCACATTTGTGATAGACAGATGTGTCAAAAACAAAAGAAATAAACGTTAGCCCTCCTTATCCTGAAGTATTTATGGGATGTATACTCAACTATTTCTCTTTCCTTTATATAAATCACAGCTTTAGCGGTATTCCTAGATCTTTTCAGTTTAGAAGGAATCATCCTTTCTTTCAAGATTCACATTTAGTTCTATAACGGTGAGGGCTCTGTCCTTCTTATAAAGCAGAGAACTCTATCCTGTATTATATCTTTCGCAATACCTTTCTTTAATGATTTATATCTTAGTTTCCTCAGATTCTTTGATAAAGTCGACCGCTAGAGGCAATGAGCCTCTACTGTCGTCCATCAATTGTCGGCAGCTTATCGTCTATTTTTATTTATTGTTAACACAAAAATCAATTATTTCTTGCAAGTCTAATGTCTATCAATAACAACAAGTCTCTAATATGATGTCTCCAGCCAGTTGTATTTCAGACGCCTTCAAAGACTCTCCCTCCGCCTTCTCTTTGTTAGATTATTTTTGTAATAGTTTTGATTTTGAGAAATCCTTTTTCCACTGCGCTTTTGTTTATTGTCTTTTTGTGGGCACGCACAGAGTTGATAAATTTTTATTAGCCATCCATTGGCTATTGCTTTAGGTGAAGCGTTATGGCGTCCCAAATCACTTTTCATTTCTTTTTATCGTTTGCTACGTTTTTAATTACATTTATCTTTAATATATTTAATTTAATAATTTTCCGTTTGCTATAATTTTTATTGTATGTAGCTGATATATATTCAGTTTAATATTTTATCGTTTGTTTTAATTTTCATTAAATTTATTTTAAATAATTCAATTTAATAATTTATCGTTTCCTTTAATTTTAGCATCGGAAATATTGATTATTATACATTTCTCTATATTCCATTGTTCACTCTTGATTATTTTACTTAAATGAGCATTTTAATAAAAATTATAAATATAAACCAACGTTTTTAAAAACAACGTTTTTATATGGTGGCAAAGTTTATTAAAAAAATTATTAAAATATTAGTTAAAACTGGTCGCAAATATAAAATATTGCATTGTCAGGCAAATAAGAACGGTTCCCAAAATTTCTGAGCTCTAGCTTGATGGGAAGTTGGTTAAATTAACAATAGACAATTTTATGACACACTGATACACATACATACAGACACACACCAAGTGAAATGCATAAGAACTTTAAAACTAACTAAAATTAATTAAACCGCTAAATTAAATAGTTGGAATACAGTTTAGTCAAACCACTCTTGGAGACAGGAATTATTTGGCGATATTTTGCCAAATGTTGCTAAATTGGTCCGCAAAGCGGACTTAACATTCAGCTAAAAAAAAATAATCGCCAAGTTTGGCAATTATTCAAATTCCGCCAAATGATTGGGCTAAACTGCATTATTTAAAAAAAATATGAGTTAAAACTTGTCGCAAACGTCTAAATATTGCATTGTTAGGCGAGTACGAACGATTCCCAAAATTTCAAAGCTCTAGCTTGATGGGATGGTGGTTAAATTAACGATCGAAAATTTCATGAAACACACACGAAGTGAAATTCAGAAAAACGTTGTAAAAAAGTGCACCTTAGGTGGCTAAATCTGTTCTTTTAAAAACTTTTTATAGAACTTTTTTTCCTATTTTAACTGTTTTAAATTTCCTTATAAAATCAAATATGTAACTATGACTATTTCCTGTTGTTATTTTTAGTGATCATATCTACTGAAATTAAACAGACACTAATGAGACTAGAAGTTCTCAATTTATTGACTTAATGTTGGATATGCACTACATTAATTTGAAAATCGAATGTAAATATGCAGAATTAATCTCTCCTGGTCTATACTGTTTCAACGCGTTTGTAATATATTTTAATATCAATAGTAAAAATTAATTTCGTCACTATTAACAGAATAATAAACCACTAACCACTTCACTACCAAATTACTATTAACTTTATATAAAATTATCCATTGCTTTTAAATGTATTTATTTAAATCCATTCACTTAACTTCTATAAATCTAATTTGAGTCATCACGATTCATTTTATAGGAAATTTAAATGTAAAAATTAGAAAGTAAAATCAGATGTTAATTGAGTGCAACCCACGTTGAAAAACAAATGGATTATAGGTTATTATTATTATTATTATTATTAACGTTGTACTGAAAAGCAACACACTGGCTATTGTTGACAGACCTCGTAATTTCCTATCTCTGTGACCCATTAGATATTTAGATTGATTTAAAACATTATTTATTACATAATTGCTTTTATTATTAAGCAAAATTTGTCAATAAATACACAATTTAATCTAACTAAATATACACAATATTTAATATTTTAAGGAAAACTGACTAGAACTAATGAACGAATACTAAAAAAAAATAAAAATAAAAACAGGTAAATCCACCCTTTATTCAACTCACAGAACATTCTTTAAAAACTCAAAAATCCTTCATTTGTTTGATTCATAATGATTTATACCATTCTTAGAAGCAAACGAGATCTATTAGAGGCAAATATCGTACTTACGAATCCTGTACAAGTGAGATGGACTACAACTGAACTGGCTCCTTCCTCTGCAAACTTCCACATCACTCAAAGAGAGGAATTGAAGCCTTGACCTATCAAACGATCATCTGCCCCCCTACACGGCGGATCATAACTAGCATCGGATATCGAACCCACAACTTAACGAAATATCGCCAGGTTATGAGTTCAAGACTATGACCACTAGACTTCCGCGGCCACTGCTTATTATTGGAAAAAAATGTATACACTATTTGATTTCTTTTAATATTACTGCATATACAACTGAAGTAAAAATCCAATAATCATTGAAGCTTATTTTTAATGTTTATCTAGTTGTAATGCAAGGCTTAATGTTGTGCAAATCTATGCATAACACATATTTTAAGTTCAATTTATTAAATTAAAAATAATATTATCACTTCAGCAATGTAGTTTTCTCTAACCTAAACGATGCTTAAAATGGAATTTATTGATTCCAGATAATGAAGTAAAGTCCTGAATTTAGTGGTACTGAAGTTATTTTCATAATGTTAGTTTGAGTTCAGATATTTCGATAGACAACCGAATTCACTCAGCTATTTTCTTGATACATAACTAAATATTGACATTATGTGAAAGATGACATTTTAGCGAGATATTTTAGAAGTAAAAAAGATATTTATTTGGATTACGTAGGACAATTTTTGAGTTTTTATTAATACTATAAGACGGTAAATTACTTTTCAGCATTTAATAAAATTAAATTAGAATGATCAAAATAAATTAGTTTCTAATACAATGAAATGGATATTAAACATATTTAAACGGAAATTTCTAGGCTACCTCTATCTAATGTTTTATTAAAGCATAACCCAAATATCTTTTTAAGATTACAAATACGAGAAAGGGCTGAAAAGTTTCCGACTTAACAAAGATGCAAGAAGAGATAGCTCTATGATTATCCCAAGAAACCGTCGCCATCACTTTTCCTGAAGAAAAAACAGTTTTTGCAATTTTTGGAGCCGAATCCCCCCCGCAGTCCACTGTTTTGACTGTATTTTTGTTTTGTGCATATAACCCGTTCCCTTCCAGGGTATCACAGGCGATAAGCTCATGCTGGCTCTCCTGTGCCTATACACGGAGCGTATCACGGGTGATACGCTCCGTGAGTGTCTTCTATGGCCCAGCGTATCAATAGAGATACGCTCGATAAGAACGATTCGTTTGATTTTTTTTAATGTTACTATATAACGTTGCAATACCACGAAATCTATATAGATAGGTTATTTTGAGTGGTGACCTTGGTGATATGGGCTTGGGTTTCATTTCTGGCTACCAGGAGGGGGAGTAATTGTTAAAAGCACGTGCTGCGGCACGGCTCTTTAAATGTAATGACATGATTTAAAGGGTGTACTTGCTTTCGGTTAGCATTTTTTTCTTGCTTCCTTCTTAGAAGTTCGAAGGAGAATTTCTGGCCCTTTATGTGTTTTAGGGCTTTTGGTAGCAGATGTTCTCAGTTGTTCGTTTCATTTGGTCTGTTTTTATTTGTAGCGACAGTCATGACGAAAAGAAAGTATTTATCTGATAATGAGATTTTGAAAATAATGAATGAATCTGACAGTAATGTTAGCAAAATTAATCCAAATCTGTACATAGACATTAAAATAAAAATAAAAGGGGGGAGGAAGACTAAGATGTGCCCTTTGCTTAAAATCTTGCGTGAAACGTCAAAATATGTGTGTAAGACATGTTACGTTGGACTATGCATGAATTGTTTTTTTTATAAATATAACATACAGCAAAATAAGTTTTATCTTTTATATCTGTATATTCCGTATAATGGTACATCATTACACCATGAAATTTATATAAATATATTTTGTATTTTCTTAAAAGTATGATTTTTTATGTAATTTCACGAGTTAGGCTTAGTATCTAAAATCGTTTGGGCACAGAGTGACACTCTGCGGTAAGAAGACGAAGGCCCAGAGAAGCATTTCTTTTTTCTTTTTCCTGTAGCGAAAGGAATAATGGTTCATCCAAGTTTCATCTATAGATATTAATTAGCCCGAAACTAACTCTGTTTTATTGCGCCTAAACTGATGAGTTTTGGCAATGTTCTTTAGAACACGTTCTTGGTCTAACCTGAGCAAAAGCGGCACACAACAAGCGGACAGCTTTCTCTCATGAGTAAATCTTGATTCAATATGTGACAAAAAGGTTCTTCGGACATATTTACAACCTCTGCTACCTCTCTCCCTTTAATTCGACGGTTGTCTAGCACTATTTAGTGAATTTTAGATATGTTATTGTCAGTGGTTGTAGTTTTCGGACGTTGATTCGCATTGACTCTCAAACGATTGTCAAACATCAACTGCGCGTCCAAAATAGCTGAAATTTCTATAAGTACTTGTCAAAAATTGCGCAACCACATTTTCTAGCATTTATTGACGAGCCTACCATCTTCATGTTGAAGTTGGAAACTTTTCCACCCACCCTCGTATTCTTAATGTTTTCAACCAAATTAAAAAAGAAAAAACACCCATTAATATATAAGATTTTTTTTTCATTTAATCATTATTCTAAATGCCATTTTGGAAATATGTCAACCATTAGTATTCTTAAAACAATAGCTAATTTTAAGTAACAGCTTCAATAGCTTGTGTAAAAAATGCAATAACACGCAAACACTCTTGATGGAATTGAGAAGAAAATTGAAAATATTTTCTTTTTATTTATGCGTCTTTCATTAAATTCTTGAAATATTTATAAGCATGCATGTATCGTCTCTGAAAATAATAAAATAAATTATTTACTTTTCGTTAAATCTTCTTTTTCCTACCTAATTTTTTTTCAGTGTAAAATCAATTTCGATCATCCGATTATTATATTTGCCGAACCAATAAAAATGTCATTCTTGTCAGTTTAAAAATATCGAAGTTGTAATAAGACTCAAATACATAACTTTAAGACAGCCTATTTTGTTTTATTTAATTTCTTAACGTAACAATGCTGCCACTTTTTTTTTTTTCAAGTCGCTTCGTTTCGTGTAAGAACTAATTTATAAAAATTAGAATCTTGGTTACTTTCAGATATTTCTGCTGTCAAATTTTACTTTTCCGCTAACAACCTTGAGGTGCTCAAGTTTCTATTCTTTTGTATTAACGTTTTATTTTAATTTTGAAATCAAGGGCTATGTTTTGCAGATTTAATTAAATAAAATTATTTATTTACTAATTTAAAAAAAAATATGTGTTAATTCCAATAAAATAAGATATTCCAACATTTTTGCTTAATATTTCTTGCGTTAAACTATTTATTTGTTTATTTTGATATTTTATCTATCTTTTGATCTATGATCAGTTATCCAAATATGAATTGTAATCCATACTTGCTCAAACTTATTCTGGAAACTCGATAGGTGGTTTTAAGCTAAATTACATACCCAACCAATAACTTGTTTAATGTGCGTAGTTTTTTTCCCATTCATAAATATTATAACAAAAAATTTCCTTATTTTTTTATTTTAATATATTTATTTTTATATTTTGTTTATTAAAAATGTGATTCAGAAATTCATGTTTATTCATAAGAGAGAAAACATCGTTCGTAAGATTTTTTTTTTTTCCGTTTTCAAATATGGCCTTGATAAACGGTTAATTAATTAAACTTTATTTATAATACATAGATAATTTCATCAAACCTTTTTATATACGATTCTATCTTTGACTTGGAATGTTACCTTAAATACTGACGACAATTACCTTAAATCTTCGGTTTTGCGATTTTTACTTGTATTTTAATTAACCTTTGCGACGTATCTTAAGTTCAGAATTGTGGTATGGTAGCCTAGTGGTCATAGTTTCGGATTCGTGGCCAGCGGTTATCGTTAAGTCGCGGGTTCGATCCTTGGCCGCTAAAGACCCACTATGTAGCCGGGGCTGATGTACGTTAAATGTATTATCCTCTCATGATATGTCAGTTACGAGAGGGGATGCCAGCTCAGATATCGTCCGTGTCACTTGACTGCGGTTCAAAATTATGAGGTCCGTCGCCAAAAGCCCTCGTATTGCTTTTAGTGCGACGATAATAAAAACTAAGCTAAATTCACGAATATTTATAATTGCCTGACGTAGTTTATTTTATCTTCAGAAAACTGAGAATGTTAGTGGCAGACAATTATTTTCATTTATCATTTATATTATTTATATATTAACTTATATTTTCAATTAAAACATTTTTCCAGAGAAAAACACCAAACAAGACATTGTTTTGTTTAAAAACAAAACATTTTCTTTAGTTGAATTCCTATTAACAATTAAACATTTTAAAAATATAATTAATTCACCTAACTGAAACACATATTTAAATTTTTACTGAAACAAATCAGTATGTTTATCAATTCTCCTTCAATCAATTTAATAAATGAACAACATATCATTCATTTGACTCATAAGTTATGCAGTTATAAAATTACTTCAATAAAATGTCATATCCATTTTATATGTTTCTCCCACAGACCAAAATGTTACCCAATTGTAATAATTTTCATCTCATTATTTGTTCTTAAGGGATTTAAGACACACACAATAATTTTTCATATAGAATGATTTCAAAATTTTGGAATTATATGCAACACAACAACACGTTATGCAATACTTATTATAACCTTTCTATCAATTAAAATTAAATGATTTTGAAATGATTTTATATCAATTTTTCACTGTTACAAAAATTAAATGTCAAATTAAAAGTAATTCATAGATATTTCAATAAATTATCAAGCAATATTATCATCATAATTAATATCTTAAATTAGTGCACCATACAATCAATTTTCAAAATAGAGTCCAAATGAATTTCACCATAGTACGTGATATTAAACAACACGTAATGTAATATTTGTTACTTCAATTTCCTTTACATATTCCTAATGTTAATTTTAAAAGTAGCACTATATTCACTCTATGCATAAAAATAGATATGATACATTATATTTCCTTTATTATAGAGTTTTATAAATTCACAGCTAGCTTGTGCTAATAAATTAATTCAGTAAATGAGGTGAAAACTAACTAAATTCGAAATCCATTATTGTTTTAAAACAATATGTAGCTAGAACAATTTTGACTTAACTATTACAGATGTAATAGTCTATTCAGAAATATTCTTACAGATATAATAACCTATTGAAATAATTGAAACTTAAAAATACATGCATTATTTATTCGCGTATTTAATGAAATTTTCAACAACCTTAGTGATTGTAGTGATTAAATTTAGCAATAATATTAATCTTTATCATAACTTTACTTTTGCAGAAATATGAATTATTCAATAGCAATCGAATCTTTGATAACAATTATCGTTCACAGGATCTGAAGCATTCTTTTCTGTTTTAGGAAGTCAATATTAAGTTCCTTTTCATTTGATTTCATGTTAGATAAATATTAAGCAGTCGAAAGATGGAATTATTAATATTTTATCTTGAAAATTCAGAATTAACAATGATTTTTTAAATATTCAGGCCTATTTCTTGCAATGTCATTGAGAAGTTTCACAAGGAATTGTTTTGCAGTATTAATACTCAAACTTAATTTACTTGATGAACGTAGCATTCATCATTTTTATTACCTTCCCTGGAGAATTGAGATTTTTTAAAGTTTTACAGCAAGGTAAGATTCACGTGATCAAAAATTTCGCTGGTTGAGTAGCATGGACCCATATTTATGAGCTGTCGGCTTTTTGAAACGCAATTCATCGGTGCCACAAAGGGACATAAGCAATCTAACATATTTTATTTTAACAGTTTCATAGAACCTTCCTTAATTTTAATAAGAAATCAAGAGGAAAAGCAGAACGTAACAACACATTTTAAAGCTGAAGAGCACGTTGAAAAAGAGGTTAGGCAACGGACAATGCCGGTTTTCATACCCAAAAAAATGGAGATGTCTCAAAATTTTGTTAACGCTGTAATTAAAAGAGGCTCTGGAACCTTGCCTTACACGCGTGATTTTGTGAAACAGAGGGTTTTATAGACAGCGTGAGAGTTGTATTTAATATACATATGAATATTGGTTAGTAGGATTTAAATGAAACATAACGGTACCAGAACCCATGCAGGGGGAAGGGAAAAATCAAGTACTGAATTTAAGACTTTCATTTTGTGGCATTGTTTTTAAAGTAATACGTAGAACTCAGGTTTTTCTTTCTGCGCTTTATAATGATATTTTCATCATATTAATGAACTATAAAGGTATTTATAGTAACCAACATATTACCAAAAGTTTGCATCCGTTTTGACTTTATAGTAGTGATGCCATTTTGCGTTTTGAATATTTAATATCTATTTTAAAGCACTTTGTTTTGTTGATAGCCTTTTTACGTATTTACTCACTTGATTGTATATTCATTCCCTTGAATTTCTTGTAATTATTGCCTTACATTATTTTATTACTTATTGATTTTTCTTTCCAATTATTGTGTAAAATAACATTTTATTCCTGCACTTTTAATTTTTGTGATTTTTTTATACTTTGCATAATTCCGATTTGGTCTACAAAGTCGAAAAGGGAGAAGTTTGGTACCGTCAAAACAGCTTAGTGCTACATATTCGGTCTTCATATATATATATATACATACATATATAATTATAAATTACGTAATTCTAATAGAAGCCAAATTATTTTAAATTTCAAAAGTTCCCATCTTCCATGATGGCATATATAAGATTATTATTATATAATATTATACTGTTCCGTAATATTAAAAAGTATCCGAAATTGGAACACTTTTCCCAACAACAAATCGCTTGAAGATTGATTTTATATTCTGTCTCCGATTTCTTTTATAGAGTCCAGTATTTTATAATATTATTCATTTGAAACTATTTCTTTTTTTCTGATGTAAAATGTGTTCCGTATACCATTTCCTATACCATTACGTTAAATAGGTTCTTGACTTCAAGTGTTCCAATGGATAATAAAGCATTTTTCAATATCCCTAAATTTAAGAGTATTGCAATATAGACGGATATACGTGGTACAGCTTTATCAAATTTTCATGAAAATCGGTAAAAAATTCTACCACAAAATTTATTCTTTGATATTTGGTGAAGTCAACCTTAATAAGGTTTTAAAACATTTGCCTTTTTCTTCCGGATTCAAATCTCATTCTGTACAAATATCCTCAAGGGATTTTCTGTAGTTTCTGTAGTCTTCCGATATGGATTTTTTTGTTCTGATAAAAACAAACAATCATTAAAAATTATTCGCGTCTTTTACATTACACCAAAGTGTTTTGGTGAAGTTGGAACAATTTGTAGAATTGACTCACTCTATAAATACAGAATCCGAAGTCAATCTCTATTCTTCTGGATCATATTTTCTATTCTAACGGTACATTTTTTTTTAAATTTCTCTGCAATCCCTCCAGTGACATTTCCTCTATTTCATTTGATAGATCTAGGCACTTCCGAGCACTAGAACATGAATCAAATTCAAGAAGATTGCAGAAAATTTCTATGCGTCATAAGAAGCTATTTTAAAAATTTATGAATCCATATTCAACCGAATTTTTTTTTATTCGGATTAATTTTATACGTTTATAAATAAATTTAGGTGTTGAATCTTTTGTAAATACTTAAACAATGGCCACAAAAAATATATTTATTTATTAAATATATCCCTGTAACCTTGAGAAATTTATTAGCTTTGTTATATTATTATTATAAATACATTAAGAAGATTTCAAGACCTTGAAATTAACATTGGAGCAATGAATCTATTATTGATACACGGAGATATATAAATCTTTCTTCTAGATTGAAATATACAAATGTAATAAGATCCAATCCCGATTTTCTACAGTAGTTTTTCTTCAGAATTCTTGCCCCGATAACACTTTAAACTCCTTCCATGATTCTTTTACATAAGTCAAGAACGCAATGGCAAAACTGTAATAATTTATGAAATTCGCTAGAAGCATAAATATTGAATTGGTGCATTTTAGGGATAGAGGAGGGGTGAATATTGAAGGTGATAATACTTAAATATGTATAAAATCAAAATAAAATGTTCTAAAGCGTCAGTCTCGTTATTTAATAACCCCACCTCGTATATCTGGGTGCTCAAAATCTAGCAAACTGTTCGGGATCACAAATATTCACGAAAAATGTCTCCCATTTCATCATTTCACACGTCCTTGAGAATTTCGTCAAAGCATGTATTTTCGTTTCATCTTCTCTCTGACATCTTCCTTACCTCGAGAAAAATATCTGGGTACTTCCGATATCTAGCGCACTGCTTCAAATCAGAGAGGTTCATAAAAAATTTCTTCCATTTCACCATTTCATTTGGTTTCGAGAATATCATTAAAGCATAAGCTTTTATTCGCTATGGTATATTTTATTTATTTTAATATACCTGGGTACCATCGAATTCTAGCGCATTGAATGAAGATCAGATAGATTCACGAAAAATGATTTTCGTTTCACCATCTCATTTCGCTTCTAGCATTTCAAATACGCATACATTATCATCTTATCTTCGATATGACATCTCCCTTATTTCATCTAAAAGATCTTGGTATATCCGAAATCTTGCAAACCGTTCGCTCGAAATTAGAGATTCACGAAATACATCTATATGGTTAGACTTACTTCAAGCAACTTTAACCAATTTCAATAACATCTCCATTTGATTTCATCTCCATTTGATTTCATTGTATTCATTCTTGCTCAATCGCAGATGTTACTGCTTATATAATTCCCATAGAAAGTTTTTGTTCGGTTATTATATACCTGCAACATCACATAAAAATTAATAATAATTAATAATGCATAATAATAATTAATGATTTATAATTAATAACTGTAATTGCACGTATAAA
>BMAW01015185.1:0-12608 GCA_019974015.1 Nephila pilipes | reverse complement strand
ACACACACACACACACATATATATATATATATATAATTAAGGTATCCGTACTCCTACCGAGAAAATTTTTTGAAATACATTGATATTTTTATAGATCAAAATATTATTTAATGCTAAAATATAACCTAAAACTATAAAAAACGCATTTAATATCTGCTTTTAATTCAAAAGAAATTTTGTGTGAAAAAAATGGTGAAAATAGTGCATAGATTGATTATACAGAATAACGCTCATAACTCAAAAGTAAACAAAAATATCATTATTCTGTAAATTTTATCATATTCATCATAGCATTTTTTGAGGCTGGTACTACTATATCACGATGAAAATCATATTATTACAATTTTACTGAGTTTCGAGTCAAATAGCAATGAAAAATAAAAAAAAAAGTTATTACAATACATGATTTACACCTTTTTTACTAAAATCATATCAATTTTACAACCATGAAAGTAGTAGGGGTTCTTAAACACTATATAAGGAAGATACTTGCAAAATTTAAATTCATTTGGTTCATAACTTTTTCTGATATCTACGTTGCCATATGTGAATATGTGGAGAAAACTCATTTTGAGAACAATCAAAAACAAACTTTCAAATACACTGGTTATAATAAATTAAGGAAAATTCACAAAAATCGCGATAACTCAAGAAATTACACATGGAATTTTATGAAACTTACCCACAATATACAACACATAGTAAGGTATTAAACAACATAAAAAGAAATTATCAGACATTAATAGTAGTATAGAAATTAGCACATGTATAAAATAAACAAATTGGAAGTATCGGTTTGCAATAGAAAAAGTACCTTTAATATGGAATATGATTGCCTCTAGAAGCAATACAGCACAAACAGCGATGTGTGATGCTTTCAATTATGCGGTCTATCAGTTCAATAGGAAGTGAGAGCCATTGCTCTTGTAAAGCAGATGCAAGCGCGGCAAGGGTCTGAGGGGGCGGATTGATGGCAGATACACGCCTCCCTAGAGCATCCCAAACGTGCTCGATAGGATTCAAGTCCGGGGATCGAGCTGGCCACTCCATGCGCGTAATTGTTTCCTGTTGAAGATAATCATCAACAATGCGAGCTCTGTGTGGTCTTGCATTATCGTCCTGTAACAGGAAGCAATCACCAATCGCCCCGGCATATGGGCGCACATAAGCATCAAGGATGTTGTCTCGATAAACCTGAGCATTCACGGTTCCCCTTGGAAAGACATGGAGGTCTGTGCGCCCTCCTAAGGATATGCCTCCCCAAACACAGACACTGCCTCTTCCATATGCATCTCTTTCACGGATGTTTGATGGATGATAACGGGTCCCAGGTTCTCTCCATATCAAATAACGTCTACTGTCACTTTCTAGACTAAACCTGGACTCATCCGTAAAGAGAACAGGCCTCCATTGATCTGACGTCCAGTGGACATGTTGTCGGGCCCACTGCAAACGGTCTCTCCTATGGCGTGATGTGAGCGGCACGCAAATGGCTGGTCGTCTCGCATACAGACCACCTTCGTGGAGCCTTCTGCGCACAGTTGACGTTGACACCAACCTTCCGGTGGCTGCAGCAAGAGAGGATCTAAGATGTGTCGGAGTAGCGGTTCTATTCCTGCGTGCACTTAATGTCAAATATCGGTCATCGGCACTGGTCGTAACAGTTGGCCGTCCTTGACTGAACCTCCTAGATGCCGAATCTGTGGTTTGAAATTGCCTCCAAAGTCTATGAACCCCAGATGGACTCACATTTAGCCATCTGGCCACTTCTGATTGACTCTGCCCTGCCTCTAGTCTCCCGATGGCTCTCCATCGTAGTTCTTCAGGCAAATGATGCCTAGAGGTCATTATTACGAATTGGCTATCTCAGATTTTCAATGTCGCAATCACAGTAAAATTTGTGTGCTTTCTCTCAAACTTGGACTTTTATGCTCCAGGCAGATGACGTAAGCCGAGTGCAGCGTCACTAATTTGCATATTGCAATTTTACTCAGCTACTCTTAGTGGACAACATATGCAAATTTTGCACGGTTTGGCTTACTTTTGAAAGAGTTATCGCTATTTTTGTGATTTTTCCTTAATTTATGATAACCAGTGTACAATTAAAAATTAGCTACCGAGAAAAATTCAAATTCCGGTAACTTAAGTTCTAAATAAGGTATAAGCAAAGTTCAAACACTATTAGAAAGAGAAAAGTTTAAATTTTAAACTGACATTAAAATTAGAAAATCGAAAATTTTGACAAAAATGACGTTTTAAAGGTGTTGACGGATACAATAAATCCGAGAAAATCGATTTTTAGTGGCGTATGCCAGAAATATACATGCTACCTTTTCACGCTACCTGAAAAAAAAACACTCATTGCAAGGCTAACATTGGCTAAGAGCTAACATTTCATAATGTTGCAAATTACAGCCATTCATGTCGATTTATTAAGCCACAAATCCAAGTAATAAGCACTATGGAGAAAGAATTCAATTTGCGCTAAGTTCTACAATGATAGCCTTCCAAAGGCCAAGAAACGCTTGGAGAAATGTATAACTCTGGATGGTGATTATGTAGAGAGAAGCCTTAATAACGATAAATAGAAATTATATATTTTTTTTTTATCTCGGTTATTTTAGTGATAGTTAAATTCTTACGATATCCCGAGATAATAATTAAAACTTTAAGATACTGCGGGTCACTTCAATCTACGGCTTCCTGTAACCAAACAAATTAACACGAATAGCTGTAATTTGCGAAATTCCGTACTTAAGAGTCGATTAATATGAAGAATAAATTTTATCAAAATATCTATATTATCTCTTATTGATCATTGAAACTTATCAATATTCCCTTTGTACAGAATTCTAAGATGCTATCTATAAAACTTAGCTAAAAAAAATTTTTTTTTACAAAAAAAAAATAAAAAATCTTAAAAAACCTATTTTTAAAAAAAACTATTCTTTCTAAAAAAAATATTCTATAAAAAACTATTCTATAAAAAATTATTCTAAATTTACAAACGTGCATTTACACAATTATGAGTTTTAAACGATAATTTAATGAACAATCTTTTTTTAAAAATCGAGATAATCGATTTTTATTGGGGTATTTCACACGCACGCGTCTTACTATGTCACTCATGGGTACACAACAAAAAAAAATCTGTAATAGCTATCAGTTAAAGTGGTAAAAAGAAGGGTATTAGTACTGAAGCGGTTTCTAGCCTTTTAAAGTATAGTTGGCACACAACTTCCCGTATCAGATCTAATCGCTTGTTACCATAACGTAAATAAGACGTAGTACCATCATTAAAGATTAGGCGATTATGCTCAGAATATTCGAATCAGTATGTAAGAAACAATAATTGGGAAAATTGCCGAAAAGGGTCATGGGAAAATGCTAACATCTTCCCTCACCCCAAAAGATTGATTGTGCAGCGATTCCTTTAGCAACAGCGCCAGAAATTAAGACGCCCAGCTAACTAGCCAGACGAAACGTCTTTTCAACCTAGTTGGTTAGGGCGCAGCAAAAAGCGACCGATCAACATTCTTATCTAGGGTTCGAAACGCCGCTGCCACATCAAGGTCAGAGAATACGGCCAGCGCCGAAGTGGTGACTCAGGACTTGAGCACCAGATGGAAGCACAGCCTATAACTACTGATCGCATATGTTTCCGACGCAAAACATTTGTCTCTGTATGCCTGATTAAGACAAACGCACTCAAAATCACGACTAGTGATATTCCGGCTCCGGTTCACGTGGCGACGAGACCCGCCACTCATTACGAGACAGCTGATGACTCAAATGGAAACTGTTCCAAGCAAAACTCAATTCAACAGGGAGAGGATGTATATCAATTGCAGTAATGGCTGAAATGAAATCAAAACAAACTTCTGAACAAAATATCAATGTTTCTCTTCGTATCATCACGATGATACTGGAGGGGAAGTTTGCGGGGCCTCTCTTCTGCAACAATGCCAGAAGTTAAAACGCCTTGCTAACTAACCAGACGATACGTCTTTTTCAGTCCAGTTGGTTAGAGCGCAGCAAAAAGCGACCGGTCAATACTCTTCGGACCCATTGGTCGAGGGTTCGAAACGCCATTGCCACCTCAAGATCACGTAACACTCTCTCCTTCTCCACTGGGCACGGAATAGAATAACATCCCCCAATGCTTCGGAGACACGTCCTACGCCGAAATTGATTGGTTTTATTAACGTCGCACCTGAAGCAACACGAAGGCTATTGGAGACGGACCACGTAGTCGCCCTTCCACGTCATAAACGGATGACAATATCGAAAATATCGGTAATCGGGTTCGATTTGAGTGTCGGTTAAATATTCATGCGGTTGCTGAGATTGTAGAAATTGTCAAAGAATCCATGCAGCAAATTTTTCTACCAAGGTAAGGCGCCGGTTCAATCCAAATTGTCTGCCAAGAGGTTTCTAGCGAAGTTCAGCATCCCAGTGTTAGAACCTCCGCCTAATTCGCCGGATCTTGAGCCATCCTATCTGTTTCCTAAGGTGAAATCCGCATGAAAAGGAACAAGATTTGAGTCCGTTGAAGCTGTGAAAGAGAAACAACACGCGTCCTGAAGGATCTGAAAGAAGACTTCCAGCATTGTTTCGAACAATGGAAGATTCGCATGGAGCTTTGTAGGGATAGAGGAGGGGTTTATATTGAAGGTGATAATAAGTAAATATATATTACATCAAAATAAAATGTTTCACAGCGTCAATCTCGTTATTTAATATCTTTAATACTCTCTAATAGCTTTAATAATTCTCGTTATTTATACTGCCGTTTGTAGAAAATGCAACACCATGAAAGAATCATCAGAATCAAATGAAATTTAATGCAGAAACGACTTGTACTGATACAAATAAATGATGAAATTTTCAAAACAAAAGAAACAAATTAAGCGTCCGAAATCAGTATTTGGTGCAGCCACCATGCGCTGCAATAAGTGCTGCTATACGACGTGGCATGGAGTCAAACAGATGTTGAATATCTGCTTGAGGAAGAGAATTCCATATCGCTTGTATGCGCAACCAAAGTTCGTCTTTGGAAACTGCAGGACGCGGATCACGAGCGAGACGCCGACCAACCATATCCCACACGTGCTCAATAGGCGACATATCCGGTGAATAAGCAGGCCAAGGAAGAAGTTGCATGCGTTGTGCTGAACAGAAGTCTCGAACAGTCCGCGCAACATGTGGGCGTGCATTATCCTGCTGAAAGATAGCTCCAGGGATGCCTTGAAGGAAAGGAACGACTTCGGGCTGTAGCACTTCACGGACGTACCTGTTGCTATTGAGATTACCCTCAATTCGTATCAAATTGGATCGTCCATGATACGAAATCGCACCCCAGACCATAACTCCGGGTGTTCGACCACTATGTCGTTCAATAATACACTCAGGAAGGCAGCGTTGACCGGCATAACGTCTAACACGAACACGGCCATCATGGGTCCACAAATTGAAGCGTGATTCATCTGAAAAGACAACTTGGTGCCAATCAGCTCGCCTGTCTCTGTGCTCAAGAGCCCACTGCCGACGCAGCCGTCGATGATTCGCCGTGAGGGGAATCCTGTATAAAGGCACCCTTGCACGCAATCCACGGCGCAGCAGACGACGACGAATTGACGAAGCCGACAATTGTACACCTGTAGCAGTAGACCAACGTGCTGCCAGCTGCCTGGAGGAAGCTGTGCGATCATTCACCGCCATGCGGAGCAGGTGTCGATCATCGCGCTCTGACGTCACCTTCTGTCGTCCAGTGCCTGTTTTTCGAGTTGTTCGGTGCTCGTCGGTCCACTGCTTCCAAACTCGCATCACTGTGGAACTGTTCCGCTGCATACGAGCTGCTATTGCGCGATAGGAAAATCCTCCTTCTCGAAGGCCGATTATCCTCCCTCGTTCAAACTCCGTAAGTTGAATTTCTTATTCTTCCGTCGTGGAGGCATACTCAGGTCTCACTAAACGTTTGCCACTAACAAATAATCATAGACTTTTTTCAACGTCCCGCTACAGCACTTTATTTATACGCTTTCAGCATCAATTCAGAGGGCGCTGCGCGCGCCGCGCACGCGCGATGGCTCTGAAACTTTATTAATTTGCATAATATCCTATAATTGACATTTGCTGCGAATTTCATTTGATTCTGATGATTCCTTCATGGTGTTGCATTTTCTACAAACAGCAGTTTAATATTTACCTTGTATATCTATTGAAGACGAGAATTAGATTTTACATTTGATAGTTTTTACAAGTTTTAATTTTTTTTCTTTGCGTTTGTAATTTTCTTTGTTTACAAACAAGCTCACTAAAACATAAATAAGAAACTTAATTAATTAATCGCAGTAGCTAGTGTGAAGAGTCACACTAGAAAGGTAGTTTAGGTGATCATTTTCAATTTTTCTATTATACGACCTCGATAATCTTTTTTTCAACGAAGTAAATGAAATGCATTAGAATGGCTTTTTAAAAATTCGAGGCTATTTTTCACTTTGAAATTAATGGAAATTTTAAATAGTTAAAATGGTGTTGACCTTGGTCATAAATAGTAGTCTTTAAAATTAAGCACTTCTCTCTCAGGAAATTACAAAAAAAAAAAAAAAAAAAAAAAAAAACAAAGAACCTTGCTTTAAAAGGATGGAAATAACTTACATGCGCGTTGGTTGAAAAGTGATAACAGTCTTACAAAAGAAAATGGGACGACTCTCTAACCAGGTCAAGAATTTTAATAATTTATGAAGGCATAAACAAAAGGATTTGTTGATGAATTTTTATAAATGATACTTTTTTTTGTATTTGCAGTAATTTATTTGAGATGGAAACTTCTTTTCCGTAAGAGACTACCCTATTATTATTTTTTTAAGAAAATCCAATTATTTTTGCGAAGAAGTTAACTAGAGACTTAAATTATAATATGCATTTGACCTTTCTTATCTGAAGGAATAGTTTTCATTGAAGCTGAAAAATACGGACCGTATTAATGAATTATGCATGTTTAAGCATATTTTGAGTAAAACTTAAATAGTAAACTAAATACAGAAAATAAAACCCAATATTCCTACATTAGTCGTCCGATATTTAAATTTTTTCATTTCATAACCCTTATACAATAGGAGATTCTTCTATTAAACTATAGTAATTAAGTGGAAACAATCATATATATATATGTGTGTGTTAGAAAATCGGAAGAGAAAAATACTAAAATATTGAGAAATTTGAAATTTTTTTTTAAAAATCTAGATTTTTTTTGAAAATATAAAAATGGAGAATAAATATATTTTATGTTGTAACAGGATTTAGACTGTTATGTTGTGTTATTCTAGAATGATAGGCCTAACTATCCCCATCAACGAAATATTTTTTTAAAAAATTGATGTGTAAAAAATATTTTATTTTTTCTCTTAAATATATTATAATTTTTAATATATATAAATGTTACTGGTAAAGTTTGAAATCTGGTATTCTATATAATGTCTAAAACTAGCCGGCAATGTATGAAACGATTCATATTTCACATATTTCCTAGGCATTCTATAGAATGTCAACTGAGAAACACACAAAGTATGAAATACACCTCCGATTCGTTTCGAATATCGCTTGGGAAGGCAAGTGACTTTTAAGGCGCGTCCTAAGCTTAGAATTTATCAGTTACACTTTTTGGTTTATTCGGGAGTATCATTTATGCAATTTTACCTACATTTGTTCTACAAAAAATTTAAATTAGTTTTTTACTAGGCTCCATGAAAATGAAGGAGTAAGTTGAAGTATTAGAAAAGGAGTCATGGTCTATAGACATGAAACAACGATTTGGCGATGAACTATCCAAAAACTGAGTTAATGTTACAAAAAACAATATTTTCTTAACCGAAACTACTTACCAGAGTTAATAAATGATGTACAAGAAGCCAAAACGGCTACTATGAAGGAACCCAGGGGTTGTAGCTAAATCGCTAAGATGTGGCGATTGTAGAAAACAAAATTAAACTCACTTATCCTATTAAAGAAGGCGTCATTACTTTGCAGTATCAACTCACGGACTCGAGAGTTATTACACGTATTTCATGAAGCTCATTTGGCTATTGGACACGGAGGACGTGATATAATGTTGAAAGAACTAATGTTTTTTTCCTTCCTTCAAAACATTACACGTCATGATATTGAGCAGTACATCCACTTTTGTGAAACTTGGCAGGAAATACAGAAATGTATTAAAAAGGGCATTGTTGTGAAACTTCCGAATTTAATTCCCGTTGTCAGCAGATCTTATTGACTTTCAGTCTCAGCCAGATAGAGAATGCAAATTTATTATGATGTACAAAGATTATCTCACAAAATTTGGTATTCTTAAGTCTCAAAAGAGCTGAAGAAATAGTCCACAACCTATTGGACATATTCTCGTTACTTGGAGCTCCATCAGTCAGACAATGGTGGGGAATTTGCCTATAATATGGCGCCCAGCTTGAAGGAATTCTGGCCAGCACTGAAGATCGTCCATCGCCATTCACAAAGCCAGGGTAGTGTCAAAAGAGCAAATCAAGATTTCGAAAATATGCGTTGTACTGGGATTCAGGGCAACAAATCTGACTGCTGGAGTGAAGGACTGCGTTTCGTTTAATTTATGAAAACTGGAGCTTATCATTCTGGGATCAAAAGAGCACCACACGAAGCTCTTTTTTGACTGCAAACCTAAAGTAGTGCTTACAACTTTTCTTCCAAAAGATGTTTTAAAATACATAAATACAGAAAAGCAGTCAGAAAAAAGTGACATAAAGCGTCTAAACAATGAAATAATTCGAGATAAAAACCAACGTTTTTAAAAACGTTAGCAAAAAACGTTTTGGCTGAACATTAAGCTCACGAAG
Source organism: Nephila pilipes (assembly GCA_019974015.1). Classification (NCBI taxonomy): domain Eukaryota; kingdom Metazoa; phylum Arthropoda; class Arachnida; order Araneae; family Nephilidae; genus Nephila; species Nephila pilipes. The sequence goes on along the minus strand of BMAW01015185.1, from coordinate 3,738 downwards.
CGGACCAAGGTAGCCACATTTGGCAAAATACCGCCAAATAATTCCTGTCACCAAGTACTGCTGTAGCCAAAAAAAATTACTGACATATTAGTTGAAACATGACACAAATGTCTAAATATTGCATTTTTAGGGGAGCAAGAACGATTCCCAACGTTTCAGAGCTCTAGTTTTATGGGAAGTTGGTTAAATAAACGATCGAGAATTTGATGACACACTGATACGCACACAGACAGACACACACCAAGTGAAATACATAAAAACGTTGTAAAAAGGTGAAACTAATGAGATTATGCAAGAAAAAGGGCCTGTTTTAAAAACTTGGATGAGAATATATAGTCGATAGTGGATCAAACCAACACGATGAAGATATGCTTACCGAAGAAATATCTGTTTTTGATACCTGTTGTTTGTGTTTGAAAAGGAAACGAGTGTTGCACTTGAATGTAAAAAGTGTCGTCAAAAAATTCATACAATCTGTGGTCATGCTATGATGAAGATTATGAAAGGGATATTTTGTGTACCCTTTGTTTCAAAACTGAAAATACTATTAAGGTAAAATAAATTCTAAAATCAATCTGGAAATACAAGCCAAAAGAATGAAAATGAATTCGAAAAAAAAAAATATTTTCCACTGCTTCTTTGGGAAGAACTGTGCAAGTTCCTATTCCTGGCGTCGACAAGGGACGAGGTGATTCGCGCAATATATTGGAGTTGTGATGAGTATAACAGAGGATAGTTGCTACCGGCTTGGAACTTCTGAAATGAATTTTAAAACAAGTAATGCGAGGTCGCAATTCACTTTGCGCTCTAAGAATTTGCTTAGAATTGAAAGTTTTCCTGATCATGAAATTCCTCTCCAGTCAATGGTAATTGCTCAGTCCAGTGGAAGCGGCCAAGGATTCGTCAAATATATATGTAAAACAAAGTGCCAAAATATGAAATGTCTTTGCATGAAAAATATAATGAAATGTGTTTCAAAATGTCATTCAAGCTTACCATGTTGTAACAAGTAAGTTAATTTTAATTTCTTATTTTTTTTTATATGAAAATTTTGTTTCCCTAAATTTCAATTTCATATGGGTTTTTTTTTTTTTCTTCTTCTTTTTTTTTTATGAGAAATGGTGACTTGAAAATGCCACTACAACGTGCTCTACCGGAATCCATACCTTGACATATTATAGGGAGACATGAATTTGCAAAGACAGACACTGTTGGAGTGGCAAGGAAATGTCATTTCATGGCTGTGGAATCGATTCAAGAAACAGAGAATGTTAGATATCGTAGGCCATTTAATAGTTTTTTTTTTTTTACTAACGTGAAATATAGTTCTTAAAGTGAGTCCAAGTCAGGATCGCATCCCTCTTCAATATCAGCTATCATAGAATCCCTCTTTGTCTCTACTGCAATGTAGTCAAATGTATCGAGATGAAAAGTAACCCTATGGTCAATAACAGCGGGAGAGCATTCTTTCTTTAATATTTATTTTAACTTCTACGAGGGCCAATTATGTTCATAGAAATATTTATAATTTATATTTACATTTATAGTAGACATCCAAACAACTCATATAATCACTATCCCGCTTTAGCAGTAAGGGGGGGGGGAATGTTGCGACTGAGCAAAAAAACCACTTTGAGCGGTCAAAACTGCATCAGGATCTGAATATTTTCGCCCTGATCCCGTTAAGCTCTCTAATCTATTTACAAGACACCCCGTTTCATTCATTTCCGGTATCTAAATAAATAAATTATTTCTAACACATTGCTACTATTTGTTCTCCTATAATCCACGAGAAGGTTTTGTAAAGTCTAATTTATTACTAAAAATGAACGAGATGGTAATTTATTTATTTTATTTATTACTCTTAAGACTTCTCTACATAGTGACCATCCATAGTTCTACATTTCTTCAAGTATTCTTTGCCCTTTCGAAGGTTGCTATTGTAGAATTCAGCACAAATGGGACTCTTATCTTCTCCAGACAATAGGTTACTTCGATACACAGTTTCCTGAAACCAAACAAGTCAACAATAATAAGTGCTATTTACAACACAGTGTAGATAAGGATAAATTAATATGCAGCACAAATATCTGGTATCTGGGTAATTTCTTAGTAATAATTAAAACTCTACGACGCCCCCTCGTATTACTCTACTGTTGATTCCTCCAACTTTTTATCCACTAACTCCTATCTGCTATAATCTCCATCTATCAGTCTCTTTCTAGTAACTATTTTCTCACTGAAATTCATATAATAATGCTCATCTATTTTATTAATAAGTCAAAGCTCTTTAATCAATGTCTTAGAAACACTATAAGGAGAGTTGAAAATGAATGTCTTTTGCTAACCGTTACAAATTATTACAGTCAACACTCCGAGAAATAATCAAAAAATCGACGCAATTTATTAAGGGCATATTAGGAATTTATTTATGCTTAAGAGATGCCTGAGGTTTAAAAAATGTCATACCCAAGGTCAACATTGAACCCTAAATTTTAGAATAATTTGTATCAATCGATTCTAAACACATGAAAAAGTACTGAAAAAATGTTATAAAAATTATTTTAATTTTTATTTTTGAGAAATTAAGTGTCTCCTGGAGAAGACATTGGGACAAAGTGACATCATCATGTTGGTTTAAAATCTTTCCTTAATCTTAATTTAATGAATAATTCATAATAATTAGCGTAATGAGCATAATCTGAAATTTGAATCACAAAATATTTCTGTCTGAAACTGTTTGAAGAAGAGTCATTACTTTCCAAAATATATCATTCGTTTTCTCTCTCTCTCTTCATCTTATACTATTAAATAATTTCTCAATTTTAAGTCCTTTCTTATTAAAAACTCGCAATTTCTAAGAAATATTGTCTGCGAGTATAGGATTTATAGTTTTTTCTGCCCAATACATTCGAATTCTGGGAAATTTTAAATTAGACATAATTACAGCGATCCCTAATTATATTTCATTTCATTTTCTGACAGATACAGATTCTTTCCTGTATCCTTCAAATATCTACATTTGGTGAATTCAGTTAGCAATCAAAGAATATCATTCCGAGCTTAAATAAATGCCATAATTATAGATTCAAATCGAGTGATTTTGACAGCCATTGACCTGATGTCTCCTGCAGAAATAACAGTATTTTAAATCAGAAGTGGGAAGATTTGAGTAAGAAATTAATAATGTTATACATAAACAGCAAGTTTAAGGAATTCAACGGTGTGTTTAATAATTTTTATTACGCATATAATAAAAAATATGAACACTTAGCGATGCACAAACGTATAATTTTCTTTCTCTCAGAAAACACCATTTTTATTTTACCATAAACAAGCTATGAATGCAAAATGTTCACTAAAAATCATTTTTTTAGAACTACCATCTATTAATAAGAGAATTAATTAATTCTGGGTACCAATGACGCCTTTTATTTAACTTGGCATCATTTTTTTAAAGTATTGTTTAGTGTCTCCTACAGACGACGCTGGGACTGAGGAGGTTAAGATCATTTCCAAGACCTACATTCCGGGAAATTTTGAGAAATATTGTTCTAGAACAAGGATCGGCAAACTATAGCTCGCTGTCTATTTTGTATCCGGCTCGCATATGAATACTGTTTTTGCATGAAAAGATTACAAGAAGAAAATTTACGACTGTGTTTTTGTGCTCTTGATGCTAGTAAATTTTTTTTCCATATTTACTAATCCATTTAGATGAACAACTGGCGAGCATCC
>BMAW01015176.1:0-27706 GCA_019974015.1 Nephila pilipes | reverse complement strand
AAAAAATCACTAAGAAATAGAAATTATTATAATAATTAATACATTTAAAATATTTCTCACTTATTATTGTCACATTGAACTCCTCTAATACACTCTAAAAATTTATCACTTTTCATTTAAAAAAATAACACTGCACTTATATTAATTTGAGTAAATTTGTAAAGCAATATTTCATTAAATTTTAAATAGTCTCCATCTATTCTATAATATGAACTATTTTATGCAAAAACATTAAAAAGTAAGGATATCTACTTCTTTAAAACACTTACTTTATAATTGAAATATCGTCAAAATGCAATATATAATTTATGCATAGTATATTTATCAAGTTGTTATTGAGTTATTAAAAAGCGAAATATGAAAATCTTGATTTTGAGTAAAAGGTAAAAATACTTTTCAACCCAGAAACTTGCCTAATTAAATAAACATTTAACATTAAAAGGCCTCTGATTTGTAAAGCTAACCATCTGTATTACTTAAATAACTTATCATTTCCTTCCTGATATCCTTTAAAACTTTCCGACGCTTCAATTCCCTGATTCGATTGTAATCCAACTTTTTGTATCCCTTTACAGTGAAGTAGCCCGGATTTTCAATGTTCAGCTTATTTAAGTCTTTTAAGAAACTTTGATGTCCTTCGTTAAATTGCATAATTGCATTATATGTACCCAATTTCACAGTTTTCAAACAAGCAAAAACTTCCTTTAGTACTTTTTATCATATTACACCATTAAAATATTCATTTGCAATTTGGTTCTTAGGAAATTCATCTTGCAAGTTTGAAGATATTTTGATGGCAATATTACGTAAAATATTAATAAAAAACAAACATTAAAGTTCCATTTCCGGTAGCAAAACGCTACATCCAGTTCTAAAATTTGACACAAACTATTATTAAAATGCTTATAACTCAAGTTCTATCTCTAAGATAGAAACAAAATTTAAACTGTTCTAGAAAACTAAGAAATCCGGCTTAATAATAGACCATAGACAAAAAAAACTCGACTAATTGACCGAAAATCTCGTTTTAAAGGTAGGCGGATACCTTAATTTCAATTATTTTTTAGCATTTAGAATGATTCTAAAGGGTCAATGCTTTAATCCTTCCTGGATAACTGGCTCGCTGGCACGACGAAGAGTTTTCTAGTTTATCCCCAACTGTCATGTTTACTTGATTGTCTTGGAACATTTTAAAAACTAATAATTTAGGCACAAAATCGAATTTTATGTCCGAGATTTCAGATACATATTGATTTAACATTATACTCGAAATAAAACGAAGATTACTCACAAGCATATGGATTTTTATTACATAAACTTAGAGTAAAAGGCATGTTCTCGTCTAACAGGTTTCCTGTCGTCTCTAGCAAATTTTGGACCAGAGTACCGCCGGTCATCGAAAATGCCGAGTAACTGTGAAATTTCTAAATATAACTCATAAAAAAAGCTAAAGCTATATATTATTGTATAAAATTTAGTACAGTACATGCAAATAAAGTATCAAACATACGAAATATCTCAAACTACAAAATATTCTCTGTTTTGTATTACTAGCTTATACTATTCTATTGATGTAGGGTATAAAATATTTTTCTATGACTTGTCAGCCAGTGTAAAAGCGTTGGAATACTGTTAGGACTGGAAAGGCAAAGTGCCGAATAACAGAGAGAGTTTTGCAATGAATAAATATAATATTAATATTAAATAACGCATCTATCTCCCTGTAATTTAGAGGATTTATGCTCAGGCTGATTTAATTTTTAAATTAATTTTCTTCGAAATAAGTTCTTATATACTTAATATTCATTTATGATAATATATTGAAATAGTCATATTCTAAACAATAGTCATTGACAAAGTCTTATTTTTGGATTAAATATATTTCCGCTAGACATTTGATATTTATATGACGTATGTTATGATATTATATGCATAATTTACATCTATTGTAAGTTAACTGTGTTCGAAATTTTGTTTCCTATGTAATTTTTATAACTTAAATTTTTTCTCGTGTATATAATATCTAATATTGAGAAAAAAATTACAAAAAAGTTTAAAACGTTCCATAATTCTAGAGCTTTTATAGATTAATAAATTTTACATTTTGAAGTACGTTGAAATTTTTCGATTGTAAGCTTTGACAAAGCATACCAGTAAGCAATCCTTATTAAGTAACATCTAAATGACAAAAAAAAATTACCTATCTCCCAAATAAAAAAAAAATTGAATCATGTACTCGTATATTTCTATTCAATGTAGTTATAGCTTCAATTAGAGATTGTTAATTCCGACTTTCAACAAGATCGTTAATATTGACTTCACTATCTTTACTATTTAACTTCGGTCCTTCAGTGAGTTATTTTAGGTCCTCACGGTTAGTTGATCTGATCAATCCTTTCCCCCCTTCTGTCAAAGACATTTGATTTCAGTCCTATTCGATAATTGGAAGGGATTAAACTAATGTAATGGACTTGAAGCCTTACGTTGGTCAATAGAAATATCCTTTGCAGAGACTAGGGAGAAGAAAAAGCTACGGTTCAGATTAATGGTTGAGGCAGAATTGACCATATAAGTGGGGAGTGCGAAATTAGACAAAATTGATCACTTGGGGATGAGAGAAGGAAATTAGTTCCACCCCTACGTTATGATGTCAGGACAGTGACCCCGAAAGTGATTATTCCGAGAGAGTCTTCCGATTTTGTCATATTGGTCATTGATAAAAAAAACCTTTTGTAGAAAAAACGTGCTTATGCATGCCAGTATTATTAAATTTCCCTCTAAGCTTATGAAAGTTTTACAAATTCACTTTATTGTCAGAATATTAAAGGCTTTTCAATATGTGTAATAGTAGAATTTCATAAAATTTACAAAACAAACTAAGAAGTCTTTCAAAAGTTAATATGTAATGTAAAATGTAAAATTCACAATTGAATCCTGTTAAGAAATAAGACGTAAACAAAAACAAAAATAGAGTGAAGAAAATTGCAAACAGAAAAGCGACCGATTATAAATTAATCAAATTTAAATACACAGAAAAAGTTATAAATAAAAAAGAAAGTATATAAAATGAAAAATAAATAGATCAAAACCAGAAATATCAAAAAATATGTAGTAATTGAAATTAAAAAACGAAAAACTTGAAACAAAAAGAATTGAATTGTAAATCAGATTTCAAACTGTTTGGCTAGATTGTTTAAGAATTATTGACCAAACTATCCCCATTAACAAAATGCATTATTAAAGAAAAGTTATAAAACCAAAATTGCAACTGAAAAAATCGAAAAGCAAACTCCAAAACTTTAAAAATCAATAAAGGAAAAAATAAAACTCAATCCCTAATAAATCCTTTAGAATAAAAGTTAAAATAAGTATAAAATAAAAGTCTTATTGAAAGCACCAAAAATAAACAACAAAGAACAATAATTTTGCATGTACAACTCAACACGAGCATAAAAAGTACAAACATGGTGTACAAGACACATACAAAACTGAATATTCATTTGAAGTATATATATATATATATATATATCTGAATAATGGATCAATACAGTTCTTAATTCTTTTAGCAATTTAAATTTTTAAATAATATTAAAGAGAACATTCAAAACTACATTATTTTTTTAAAAAATATTTCATCTGTTTCCAAGTAATTCGTGTTTACTTAGCTATGAATTCAGATATCAATATTAATAGAAAATATTTCTTTTATTTTAATTAAAACTGTTTGCATTAATGACTAACTCATTACTCAAATAGAGCTTATGTTTCGTTCTAATTGGGGACAGAAACATATTACCTGTTACCATAATTATCTTATTCATAGTACTTAAAACCTTTAGAATAAAACTTCTACTGATTATTAAAAAAAATATGTACGTATAATTTTTGTAATAAAAAATTATTATTCAAGATTTAATGTAAATTTATGAGAGATTTTAGAAGGACTTTGAATTTTTTTTTAATTTTCGAGTTACGAATATTTAATATCTCTATAAATATTTAAAATAGAATTACTATTAGATAATGCAGCGATTCTATGAAATTTATTTGTGAACATCCAATACGAAACAATTTTTGGAAAATAAAAGTCCAATATTTATTTGCATTTTAATACATTTCTTCAGGTTTGAAACAATTATCCAATTTATTCGTATAATTAAAGGAACCGCTTCTGGACTTGAAGATTGGCTAGCTTTTGAAAATCATTGATAATTGCAGGATAATATTTTACTAATATGTAGTTGAATATAATTAAGACACTATAAAGGACTCCGAGATATAATGATGAAAATTTCAAAAAATGGTATTATTCCATATTAAAAATCAGAAAAATTAGAAACGCATGCACCTTTTTATAATCACAAACCAATATACTTGCTTCAGTGATTCATTCCCGATGTAGTCTATAGTTGTAACAATCCCAATACCATGATGGTCAGAGGACTGCAAATTTGAAGCGGGATTCTTTTGAAAGCAGCAGTGGGGATAAATAAGAGGTTCTTGCATTTTAAATTCCCCTGGGCTTCAAATGTATCGCATGAAAACTTCAAAGCAGTAAGACTATGGAAAGCAAATAATGAAATGAAACTCTTATTACTTTTCTTGATGCGAAATATTAAGAACTGTAGATTAGTGCATTTTGTGTTGATCTGAGACAACTTTAACTCTTATGAACCAAACAAAAATTTTAATTTGATCCTGAAAAGTTTCCTAAAAAGTTTCTAGCATCTCAACGCATTTGTTGTCATCTGTGTTTGTAAATCATCGTCATGGACTACTTCTCCGCAAAACAAGTTAGAAATATAATTCATAAATTGTTTTTCAAAAAGAAACTGATTGTCCCCAAAAATTTTAATTAACACTCTTATAAACATGGTGAAATAAAGGGGGAACATGTAATAAATTACACTCTCGTACATACCTGAAGAATGTTCAAGAGATATACATCTCAAAAGAATAATAAAAGACAAACTAAATTAATTATAAAGTTTAAGGACTTCATTATCTATATTTGTTTATTTTGCCTTTTCGTAGCTTTACATGTGAAAGACGGATATGCGATATAAATTCAAACCTGAATTACTTTTTGTTAGGAATAGTCACGATAAAAATAGAATGAATGAAAGGATTAATGAAATTGGATCAATTCTTATCAGCTAGCTATTCAGAACAGTAAAGAAAGGTCGCGTTTCTACAACACTTGCGCTACTTAACGATGATGAGTTTTTTTAGTTTTGTATTTTACATATTCAGGTTTGCCCTTATTCAATATCTTTGAGAAAAACCATTACTCTCTTATTTCAATTATTTCGGAGTTATTTATATGAATAATACTAGATTGTTTTTATAGTCCGATAAAATGGTCTCGCGGGATAATAAAAATAATAATAAATTTTATTTTCAGAAATGTTTTAATATTAGAGGTTGGTAAATTTATAGGAAGATGTTTTGTTCTGTTATTTATTCCATTAAAAATAAATATGAATAAAAGTTCTATGCAAAGTTTTGCAAAGAACAGATTTAGTCACCGAAAGTGCGCTTTTTTTTCTTAATAATTATAATTAAATAACTCCAATATAAGAATTAAAGTAAACCGTGAAATACCGAGAAAAGGACATTAATAAACTTTTTCGATATTAAAATAAAGGGAAACGATAAATTATTCAATTGAATATATTTAAGCTAAATTTAATGAACTAAGGCAAACGATAAAGTGAATATTATATCAGCTACATGTAATTAAAATTAAAGCAAATGATAAATTATTAAATTGAATATATTTTTGCTAAATGTAATTAAAATTTATGCAAACAATAAAAAAAATGTAAAGTGATCCAGCATGCAGAAAGTAACCCATCTAAAACAATAGCCCCTTGGGTGGCTAATAAGAAACTGCAGAACGAGAAATTCTTATTTTACTTATTAGCCACTCAAGGGACAATTGTCTTAGGTAGGGCATTTTGGCATGCCAGATCATTTTTGAATTTTATATCGATTACTTCAAATGTAATTACATTTAGCTAAAATATATTGAATTTCATAATTTATCGTTTGCTTTAATTTTAATTACATTTAGCTGATATAATATTGAATTTATTAATTTATTGTTTGCTTTAATTTCAATTCCGGAAAGGTTTACTATAGTTCATTTCTCGATATTTCATGGTTTACTTTAACTCTTATATTTAATTCAGCAATTTAATAAAAGCGTACCTTGGGTGATTAAATCTGTTCTTTGCAAAACTTTGCATATATTTAATTTTTCTTATATTTTGAGTTTGCTGCGACCATTACACCATTGTTCAAAATAACGTGTTACAAACACTTTAAAATAATCTTTTTAGATACAATACTCAAAAATAGTCATAATAGGCAATAAACGTATTTATAAATATTGTATGATTATATGTCGATATTTGCATGAATAAGTAACTAAATAAGCGATTTTCTTTGCTTATATTTTCATTGAATTTTATTTCAACTTAAAACAAATACTTCTTTATCCTGGTCTGCAACTTACAAAGAAACAAGATGTAAAGCTAAATACTTAGTTAATTCACTCCAATATTAATAAAAAAAAATGTACTGTATATGTACAGCGAATGTCCCTAAATCATCCTTTTTTCTTATACTATTTACCTTCCTTTCTTCAGAATTGTGCCGTCATTGAAACTGGTTACTAAAACTGAGTGAAGAGTATGAGAAAGGAAGAACTGGATCAATAAGTAAAATACAACATTAAATGTCTAACAAAAGAGCCAACTGCAAACACTACTTTAAGAAGCCAATGAATGCATCAAAATGAAAGACAGTTTATGAAAAGCATTGTATTTACATAAACTATTTTATCAAACAAACGATGCATTTGCCAGAGACGATAGGTACATAAGCAAACTCATTTATCATATAAATGAATATGTCTTTAACATTCATATCCATTTCTCTTATACAAATGCGTATTAAAGCTGTATGTTATCTATTTAATAAACGCATTTTCTCTATGTTCAGTTTCATGGCCTACGCACATTTAAGTATGTATATTCGATCCGAGTCCTAATGATCCGTAGAAAATAATGAGCATTCTTATGGAACTTTCTTGAGGCAAACTATTCAAATATTTAAATGAAGCAACCTTCCCCTTTCTATGAATAGTTATTTAAATTTGTTTATGCTACCCAAAGAAAGATTTCTTCTTCAACATAATAATTTATATTTTAGTAGTTTGAAATGGTAAAAATTTTCTATGTAGTATTTTCATTTAAAAAATATAAGTTTATGTAATTTCTAAATGTACTATTTTTTATTACGCAGTTTCGCACTTGTTCTAGTCCTTGTTCAGTTCCGTATTGGATTTAACTATTTTTGTTACAAAATAATTTGATGAGTGAGGTAATGGAAATGCATTTTGCATTGGGCTCAAACCATTAACATTTTAAATCCCATGATCTTTTATTTTTGACTCCCATGCTCTCTGTGTAGATATTATTTATCTTTACAATATTTAAGTAATATCTTATTTCCATATATATATGTAGCTATTTCTTGTAAATAACAGTCCTTTGTCGAATTAATTATTTTTTCAGCTGTGAGTACCTCTTCATATAGCAACTAGAACAAGGATCAACCATATGGGGAGAAAAGATGTTGCAAATAGAGCACAGAACACACTAAAACTGGGCACAAGCAAAGCGGATGAAGGAGGTAATAAGAAATGAGGTTTAATACGTGCAGAAGCCTAGAGCTAGAATGTTTTTGAATTATCTACTTAAGGGTTAATGTGGCAGTAGTTTCTACATGAAAATATTTGTTGGCATTTATTCTGATATACGTAAAAAGTAATTAATATTATAATGAAGGTAGTTACTTGAATTAATCATGTGTGTATTTTAAGTGTTCCATAAGACGTTTGGAATTGAAGCTTGAGATCGGACAACGATTTTTGAATTATCCTTGCATTTTAGGACTGGTTGTTAATCATATGAAGATAGCAAAATTTTGGGGGGGGGGGGCCCGGCTCCAGCAAAACAGATAAAATGTGGAAAATATTGAATACTTTTACGAGAATTTCATCATCTATCAAACCAAAAACTTGTTGACAATACTGGAATTAGTAATGGAGTTGGTGAAGAAATTTTGACTGAGAATTTAAACACGCAATGCTTTACTGAAAGGCTCTTCTAAATTTTTGCTCAAGCGATCGAAAGGAAAATGCATGAACCCTTTTTTCGGCTTCCTGCAAATACCAATCAGAAAGTCAGTTTCATTTCTATGGTTACGAGACCAAAGTTGGGTTTATGGATTGGATCCAGAAACAAAACATCTATCCTCACAGTAAAAGAGTCTAAATTCGCCAAGACTAAAGAAAGCGCTTCATGTTCGGGTAGCCACAAAAAGCATGCTCATTGTGTTTTTCGACATAATGTTGATGATCGTACACCGCGAGGTTCTTCCCTCTAACATTAAAGTTAATTTTGACTTTTACTGGAAAATCTTATGGTGTATGAGAGAAGATGTGGGATGGAAAGGACCCAAATTTACGCATGATGGGGAATGGCTTCTTCATTACAATAGTGCCCCAGCCCGTACCTCTCTAAAAAACTTAATGCTTAGTTTATAACAAATGGTCGTTGTTACCTACCATCCCTAATCAAAGTATCTAACTCTCTGTGATTTCGCATTGTTCTCAAAATTGAAAATTAAACTAAAGGGACAACATTTTGCAACAAAATCAGACGAGAGTACCCAGCGGTTCTTGCCAGCTCTCGAAAAAATTACTTCAAGAGGGCTTTCAAGGGCCAAAAAAAAAACAATGGAATATGCGTATACATTCCCAAGGTAACTATTTTGTAGGAGATGACAACCAAAATTAGATAAGTTCAAGCAAAATGTATTTCCAATAATATCGGGAATTTTCACATAAAGACTCGTATGATATCAAATTAATTATGTACGAAAGAATTACCTATATATAAGCTAATAATGAATTACCTAACTATAGAAATATAAAAACTAAACTATATTTAAAATATAAAATTAAAATGTGCAATTTAAAAGTAATCAGCTATTGTATTTGTCTTCAATGATATAAACAATTCGAAATTTACAAAATAAAAATCAAGAAAAATAAGACACTCAAATCAAAATAGAATATAAGAAGCAATTTGAAATTCTGAATGAAGCTTGAGTCCAAAATAACTGTTTACACTAGATTTAAAGATCTAACAATTCAACTCAGCAAATAACTTTATAACAAATTGGTTAGAGCCATGAAAATCAAAATCAAAGTCCAAATACCAAAAGATGTAATTAACAACAGAAATTAAAAAGAAGGAAAATAAACCAAAAGAAACAAAATTTATTTTAATTAACTTAAAATAACCTATTAAACTTCAAATACGCACGTTATAATAGTAAGAAAAAAAAATAGAGTTATAAAAACTTTTACCCCCGTTATTCAACTGTTTTTTTCAAAATTTATAATTTTTAAAATGACGAGTGTTTACTTATATTCGCACTGAAATTTTACTTCATTGATTAATTGCTTAATTTTATAGTATTATATACAACGAAATATTACGCCAGGTAATTTTGCTAAATGAAGAATAATATTGCACTAATAAATTGTAATTAAAAATTACGTAAATTATGAAATATTTTTAGAAACATTTTTTGTACTTAAATTTAATCTTACAGGATAATCAAATTAGATTAAAATTTACGGATCTATAATTTATGGTAACATCTATCGGCCAAAATTTGAATAAAATAAATACTTCAGACTTAAGAATCTAATCATTCTGAAAATTAATTATTTATGTAAAAATGTCCTATATTTATTTTAATTTATACTTAATATTTTTATTATTTATTTAAAAAATGAATAGGATAGTTTACTTTGTGAAACTAATGAAAAACTCCTAATAATTATTATTTTTATAAACAAAATATTGCTAAGTTTTATTACTAATAATATAATGAAAGATAATATTTCTAAATATAGAAATTTGTACGCAACTATACTTAAATAAACTGAATTAAATTAAAATTATTGTTTTGTCCTAAGTAACTTCTAATTTTATTATTTAACATTTTTATTTCATAATTTTTTTATTAGCTTGAATTAAATTTAAGTAAGTAGAATAAGAATTTAAATTAAGTTTATCTTCAAAATCCTCGTCTTAATTCCAGATAAGATATCAATGTATCTATAAATAGTAAAATTTTTATCTATATAGTCTTGTTTATAGAAGTATAAATAAATATTAGATGTAACTTTCTGGATCTGTTACTGTGGAATACCCTAAATTTGTATTTAGATTCTTTAATTTTTATAATTAACATAGTTTCCTTTAATTAAAAAAGGTACTGATGAAATAAATTTATCTAATGATATAAAATTATTTATATTATATTTTTATAAATAATTAATAGTATATAACATCAACAATATATATAGAATAAAACAGGTCTTCACAATCATGGCTTTACATATATAGAAAATAAATATCTTTGTTTTTGATATTCTTATTTATGTCTAAATTAATTTTAATAATAACAGTCTTTTCAAATTTATTAATATTTTTTTTATAATTGTGAAAGTTAATTTACCTTCTTATATAATATAAATATTATAGCCATCTCTACATTTAAAGAAATAAATCTCAAATTTTTTTTAATTTGTAGCAATATTTGTATCGCCCTTGTTATATCTTCCATTTTCAATACGTAAGATTCACAAAACACTCAGCATCGCACTAAAAACAACAAGTGAGCTATTGGCGGTGAAATACGTGGTACATGGCCAATAGCCCTCGTGTTGCTTCTAGTGTGAAGTTAATAAAACTAATCAAAACCACAAATCAAGGAAATTTAATGAGTAGAGGGTGACATGATTGAATACAATGATGATAATTTTGTTATATTTTTTTTCGATTCAACGTATAATCAAAAATTTTAATCTCCAATTCAATTTGTCTATGACAGTAGTATCTATTATCTTTAATTTGTCTATGACAGTAGTATCTATTATCTTTAATTTGTCTATGACAGTAGTATCTATTATCTTTAATTTGTCTATGACAGTAGTATCTATTATCTTTAATTTGTCTATGACAGTAGTCTTATTTGTTTAGTACGATTATAATAAATTCGTCTTTATTTTACCGAACTAATTGGGTTCATGTCTCTTACGATTTTTTAGTGAGAGTTTGAAACCTTGAACATTTATTGATCCTGTTTCTTATTCAACGCAGGTCTGAAACAGCTTCATTCAGCTGATTATGTTTATCACTACCAACTATAGTATCAAAAACTTAACAGTTTATATATGCAAGCACGAATAGTCATGGGTTGTGACTCTCATCTACAGATCGAGAGTTCCGGGGTTCAAAACCTAGAAACGGCAACATCAAAATTTCTATAAAAGTCCGTAATCACGGTAGACTAGTGGTCATGGTCGCTGACTTGCGGCCAGCTTTTTACGTCGAGTCGTGGGTTTGAGCCTTGATGCCACAAAAAACCACTGTGCAGCCGTAGCTGATGCACATTCAATCTAACTATCTAGGCTCAAAGTCTGCCCGTCGGCGTCCTTTGATAATTTGGAAAGGAAGGTTCCGGCTCAGGTGTTGTCCTCGTCACTTGACCAAAATTCAAAATTACGAAATCTATCATCAATAGACCTCGTGTTGCTTCTGGTGTGACGTGAATAAAACCAATCAATATCTTATATATGTATTTCTTCAACTCTATTCATTACTCTTCAATAGCCATAATACATTCTATATAAGACATGTTTAACTTATTTGGAAAAATGTTTATTCAAAAGTCTTCACATAAATATTCAAAGTGTTAAATGAATGTAGAACAGCAATAGAATCCACGTTTTATCTTTATTTCAAAATGTGAAATTGCAGACATTTCCAAGTTTGCTTTGAAAGATTTATATTTTAAATATTTCTGGACGGAAAGGAATAACATGGAATGTATTTTAGATATTTTTCATACTGAATTTAAAATAATAAGACGTCAAGTTTCAAATGACATTTTTAAATTTTATATTCGCTTTTTTCATTCTATAAATTTAGCTTTCAGAAATCTTTTTTATTGTGAAAGCAGTTTACGGAAGCGAAAAATTACAGAAAATTGTTAATTGAACCATTTTATAATTTATCAGATGGTGTTCAAATGAATATGTGTACCATTTAAAGAAAACAATTATTAAATTTAATTTCTCTTGTCTTAATAAAATAAAAATTCAGCCGTGAGAAATGAAAAAATGTACCAAATGAAGAAAATGAAAAGTTTACGGTGAAGCATGGAATGTAATGAAAAAATACTAATAAAATAATTGATGAAAGCATAAGTTAAGCAATTATTGACTTCTTTCATAAGAAAGCTTTTTATCCTTCAAAAATTCAATAGAATGAACAGCTTGGAACTAATTTTAATTTAAAGAAGGTTACAGTAGAAACTAAAAACTCAAAATCGAAAAGTGTAGAAGAGATTAAAAAACTGGAACCACACAAAGAGAAAGAAAAAAAAAAAGAAACTACAAGCAGAATGAAATTATTCTTCCCTAGAGTATAATGTATTCAACTGAAAAAAATGTCACGAACAAGGGAAAAAATACAGTAAAAAATCTCAAGAGATAGTATTTCTCAAAATTCTTCTAATAGAAAATTCTGCAGCTATTTCTAAGAACAGATTTGCGAACCGCAGAATACTCAGTGAAAAACTTTGACAAAATAAAACTAAGTTCCCATTTCTTCTGCGAAATGATGACTCCCTCTTATTATTTTGTGAGTTTAAATACTACAAATGTACACGAAATAGCTTTTCGAAAAATAAGGTGCACACGTTTCCTCAAAATAAAAAATTAAAAGGAAAAATATGCAACAAAAAACTGTACCGGAAGTCTTACAAATGAGTCGAAACATATACCTCCAAGATAATTCATCTTCATATAAGTGTAGATATACTAATCATGATAAGTGAATTTTATTTTAAGAGAGTAACAAGTGAATATATCCCATTTTTTTTAAATGTTTATTTTGGGTGCCAAGTAAAAGTTATGATTGTAAAGTATTGAACAGAGCGACAAAGAAAAAATTAACTTATTTATGTATTAAAATTGTTAAAATAATAGTTACATCATAAT
This sequence comes from Nephila pilipes, assembly GCA_019974015.1. NCBI lineage: Eukaryota > Metazoa > Arthropoda > Arachnida > Araneae > Nephilidae > Nephila > Nephila pilipes. Next base: position 14,550 of record BMAW01015176.1, on the reverse strand, counting down.
GAGTATAAATTACTAAAATTTCAACATGCCGCGCTAATGACAATTTATGTATATGTCCAATTCACATCCAGCTTAATTTTGTAGGTAATATCTTTGGCAAATTATGTATTCGAAATTTTATCTAGCGAATATATTTTAAGAATCTTTCCCTAGCAAGCAGTTTCAAAGAGATTTAATTTCTGCTCTTGTGATTTAGTAAGTTTAAAAGCCTCACTTCCATTAAAAAGAAAAAACTGTCTGTTAATACTGTTATATTTAATAAAAGTTAATGGAGCTTATTGCTCATATTTGAGGCTTTTTAAAATGTATACATTGTTTTAAATGAATATTAGACTTTTCTAATTCTAGTTTTTATCTCTCCAGAGAGGAAGCATCCCTACTTTACCAAAGTTATGGAATAAAAGTTCTTCTGATAGAGTGTCATTTACAATAACTTGTGTTCCGTTACCACAATTCAGATTCCTAAAAATATAAATTAATTTTCAGGAAATCCAAATCGGCTTTTAAATGATAAATACTCATAAAAAAAGAAAGAAAGAGTATAGAAGAAAATGACTTTTACCCTTTCGGGAATCCTCTTAAGGAAACAGAATTCTATATACGTTGAAGACAAAAGAAATTCACACTTATTTCCTGTGTGCAGAAAATATCTGGTATATAACTTCAGAAGTATGGGGCATTTTATGTCTTGAATTATATTATGTATTTGACTTATATTTTTGGTTTCGACCAGATTTGAATTAATTTGTTTTCATATTTATTCGTTTTATATTTTATGTTCGTAGAATAATTCGGTTTATTAATCAATTTATATGGAAAAAAACGAAACTATATCTATAATTTTATCCAAGGATGACATATTAACGGCGTTCGTTAATTTATATTCTAGAGGAAGAAAAAGTCAATAAAGAATGTTCAGCTGTTTTGGGTGTTCATGTCAAAGTACGCTAAAATTCTTGTATTACATTTCATGAGCATTGAAATATATAAATGATTTCCCTAAGTTTCGCTTATCTGCCATGGATGCACTGCCTGGATGCAACCGTACTGTCGATGGTATGAAGACATTGAATCAACTTCGTAAGCCTTCATAATCTCAAAGTACATAATCTCTAGTTTTTTAATTTTCATCAACAGATTTTTTACTCTCCTGCAAAATTAATCTATGAAAAAAGTAAACTGTAATTAAAATAAGTTTAGTATCATCCGTTTTGAAAGTTCATATTCAGTGTTAAATATTTGTTTTCATTTCTTAATCGTTATTTTTTAAAGAAATTAATTCATTTCGAGCATATGAGGGTAGAATAATCAAAATTATTATGTTCTTATAACATATAAAATTATGTAAATTGATTTATTATATATTTTTTAAAATTTATCTAGAACATTTAAATATGTGTACATAAAAGTTTTAAATCTTATCACTAAGCATATATTAATTTCAAAAATCTCGACGCTTCTTTTGATTGCAGTAATATTCATTAAATGAGGAAGTAAATGCAGTATTGAAAATATCTCATCATGAACACAGAAAGTCTTAGAGAACCTTAATTGTAAATAGTTCCAAATATATTACTTATTTCATCTCGTTTTTTTTCCGTTTGGATATCTTTTCCTTCAGAAAAATATCTAATTTGATATGAGCAGTAATTCAAAAGAAGAACCTCATTTGCTTGAAATGAAATAGTTTCTTTAAAAATAATAATTACGATATAAAAACAAATATTTAACACTGAATATGAACTTTGAATACTGATGATATTAAACTTATTTTAATTACAGATCGCTTTTATCGTAGATTAATTTTGCAGGAGAGTAAAAAAATCTGTTGATGAAAATTAAAAACTAGAGATTATTTTCTTCAAAAGATATCGAATTATTTCATGTAAGAAATAAATTTAATAAACCTCATCTGCATTAAAAAAAAGTACATTTTTAAGAATCATATGCATATTAGTTTTTTTTTTTTAAATTTCTATTAATAAAAATGTTTCTTAAACGTAATTTTTATCATAATTATAATATGCTATTTTTTTCATATCATAAATTATGTTTTCTTTATATATTAGTTGTTGGAATACTCCCATTCAGTTTATGGTTATGTTATTGCGTGCAATCTCTTCCATAACACATTTCAATATCTAGAAATTTTCTTAAAGAATAGTTTATGTATTAATAAGGTTTGCATTATAAAATAAAACAAACACAAAAGAAATCCAGAATTTCTAACAATTCGAAGTAAATTAGATTTTTTTTAAAGTATTCTCTGTGATAAAAGCAACATTCTTCAACGGAAACTAATTTTATGCACTTATCGCAAAAATATTTTTTAAAAAAAAAAATTATACAGAATAGTTTTTAATTAAGTAATGAAATTTATTTTAAAATGTAGAATGTAATTCAGCATGATTTATTAGTTCTTAATATCATTAGGAAGAATTTAAATTACCCCTTATTTATACAAATCATACACCAAGAAAGTATTTACACAAAGTAAAACATCCAAAATATATTTTATTGGTTTGATTTAATGAAAAAACGCATCATTCAGATCTATAATGTCCATAAAAGCAAAAATCGAAAGCATTTGTCTGTAACAAATTTGATCTATGTATCTAAATAATAAACTTATGAGTAAGTATCAATTTACCAAAATTCTTAATTATCTCCCTAATATTAAAATATTCATAACTTACTATATTTTAAGAAATTATTTATATTAGGTATACCTGAAATTTCTATCAGAGTTTCGGAAGTGAAAGAAAATAATACATTTTCATACATTTAATAATACTTACTGTACAATAAATTTCCTTCACTACTAGAATTGGTCTGTAAATTATTTCAGATGGAGGATCATAAGTTAAATGAGAAAAATTTGCTTAGTCGAATCATCGTAAGCACATCTTTGCTTGTTCGGAACAAACACAAAACTTTATTGGATCGTATGATAATAGATGATTAAAAAAAAAATGGATTACTTGTGAACGTATCATAAGAAAAGGAGCCTACTGGGAGTATAGATAACCTTCCCCTACTCCTCTAAATCAAAATAAAACCTGAATTTTAAAAAAATAATGTACATATCGTGGGTCGTCCGAGAACCAATATCGAATTTTCGAAACCTAACGAGAAGTTCAACTCAGAAAGTTACAGTCATCCAATCGATGCTTTAAACAAAGCACTCAAAGAAAAGAGGTTGACAAAGTTAAACAGGAAATACAGCTTGATGAATCATGATACCAAGCCACATGCTATATTGGCAACTCGTCAGAAAGTCGCAAAGTCAGGCTAGAAAATACTGTCACCTCCAATCATACTCTTCAGTACTAGCATCCTTTGATTATCTTTTTCTCTCCCTCTAAATTTGGAGAAAAAATTCGAAACTAAAGCAGATGTCAAAAAACCTCTAAACAATCAAAGGGCTACCTTCCTTTACCTCTGAAGAAAAAGATTCTGTCAAAATGGTACTTACAATTTACTATTAAGCTGGAAAGAAATAATAAGTAATAAACGACGTAAACTTATTGCACAAAATATATTATTAAATGTATAAAAAATGAATTATTTTCTTTCAGTTCATAAAGTGATACAACTCTCTGGTCTATCTAATATATTAATACATTATATAGCATATTAAAGTAGCTATGAATATGAAATATTTCATTTGTGTTCTATTCATATTCGTATAAAATAATTAATTTCCCCTCAATGCTACGTATTGTTTTCAAATTAGAACTGTTTCGTTTGAAAAAATGTTGCTCAATTTTTTAGAAACATTTAAAGGTAAATTATTCAAATGATGGTTCTTTCTTATCCAAGAAGCAAAATGCAAATAATTACTTTTTGAATAATTTATTTTTGATAGATTTTATAGTAAATCTCGCGAACATTTGATTTGCATAATATTATACAGATAATCTTATGAAATCAGATAAATATTTTTACTACTACCTTTTTTGTTTATATTTTTTCCGAGACTTTTAAAATTCAATTTTCATTTTTATTTACTTTAAAAAATCATTTTTTACTAACTGATTAGAGCAGAAAGAGAAAGAGTAGTCTACAATAATTAAAATGGTTAACAAAATAACATTAGCAAAAGGTAGCATATAAGATAAGCTTTAAAGTATTTTAAGCAAAGAAAAAAATTTTAAATTAAAAGAGTTGGACCTTTTTGCCTTTACAGATATCGAAAACATATTGGCGTAACTACTTGATGAAAAACGCAATAGTTTATTAATATATTCATTGTTTGTAAGTTTACTAAACTTCCAAATGCTACCACTCTATTCAGCGATATATGTTTTAATAGGTAAATTCGACTGAAAGTTTAAAAAAAGTGTGAATAGACTATTATGTGTGGCATAGTGTTCAATGTTTAGTCCAATAATAGTTTACAAAATAATTCCCGAAATAATTCCTAATTTATAAATTCCTAAAATAAAGTTTATATTAAATGAGTGTTTAAATCTTAAAATGAATTGTTTGACGTCAGTTAATACGAAACACTTATTTTTCTAATTATAAATAAATACTGAAGTAATTTTAAAGTAATGGTTATTTTTGAATCAAACTAGGAGTAACTTCTATCATTTGCATCGTAACGCACGTTATATTGACGAAACATTAAGAACAGCAAATGTATTGTGAATGATAATAAACTTAATAATAGAAATAGTTTCTCTACTGTATTTTTTTTGTAGTATACATTATTATCACAAATACCCAAAAGGATAAGTTTTAAATTAAAAATATAGGAACGCTAAAAGAAATTTAATAAATTTATTAACTTTTAAAATGGAATAATATACCTATTTTAGAAAATTACAACATTTTCAGATGTACCGGTCAAAGAGCTATTTAAATTAAATATTACAACCGTATATAAATAATATAAATTTATTACACATGAATCTTTTAAATGCACTTCACTTCAATTTTAAAAATAACACCGAAAGTGTTTTTATACGTTAGTTTAATTTTCATAATTTTTGAATACAATGTCTTAAAGTAAATAGATTTAAAACACATATTTAATTCATTTTAAAATATGATCACAAATATAATAGTTTCATAAAAACTGAAATCTAAAAAAAAAAAAATAATAATAAAGCGCAAGCATAGGTCTTTTTCCTATAAAGGGAACACTTATTAAAAATAATATTAAAAAAACATGCATATGCGTCTGATCCATTACTGAGTACTTTATAACTAATTTGCCATCTTAATAAAATGATATATAATGTACCAAAACAAAAAAAACTTTATCATATAATACATTATTTAATTGCAATTGAAGCTTGGGTGTGGTTAAAAAATTTCTTTATAAATTAATATTTTCCCATTCAGAATAAGATTTTATATAAGCAGAAACAGGTTATAAATTCTTTGAATTAAGTGACTTTAGAAAATTCATTTTTTTCCTTTAAGCATTTAAACACTTCCATGTCTGTATTTCCAGACATTTAAATGAAGCCTTTCTTTTTCATACTTCCTATTAAGCAGTAATGGAAGAAACTCCTAATTTCTCATTAGCATTTTTTGATATCTTAAGGCATATTTTTATTTTAAGAAAAAGCAACCACTATAATAAGATATTATAATGAAAGAGTAAAATACATTAAATTATCACAAAATATGAATATAGTTGAATTGTTAACCGAACTGAATTGTATAGTTTAAATAGATTTACTTAAATACTTCTTCGGATTTTTTTCATCACTAGAAATATATCTTACTGAATTTCAGAGAAAAACGGTTATTCAACGGTTTCACGTTTTATAAATTTATCTAATTTTACAAGAAAATAAATTTAACATGATAATGTGAGTAAATATCAATAATGATTTTTCATTCCAAAGAAGTGGTTTTTATGACAACATCTCATTCATAAAATTTTCCACGATACGATAAATTTATCTTAAATCGCCATCAAATCTTAAACAATGACACAATAATTCTTATTTCTTTTAAAAAATGATTTTAAACACTTAATGCATTACTGTATCAATTACATTTAAGAGTAATTTGGATATAAATCACCTTTAACCTTATAAAGGACACCACAATTTTAACCATTACTATAAAAATCGTTACTTTTAAAATTTGAACCGTATGGTTTTAGTTTACATTTATTGATGCGTATTACAACATTTTCTGTCCGTTGCTTTCAATTTAGTGAAATCGTATGGCCGATTTCTACAGCCTTTTATTCTAATACATTGAACTATTATGAACGTATCATTTATGCAATGTGCTTGAATAGTGTCAATATAATTTGTTCATGTTTCAATTGAATATCATTTTTTTTTCAATAATTTACATCAGATATCAAAGGCTTATAACAAAACATTCAAAACTAAAGTTTCAGACTAATAGCTTCCTTACAAATATCATATAAAACTTTAGTAAGAAAAAAACAAATTCCTGGTCTACAAATATCTTACAGAGTCTTGTAAAGTCAACAGTTCTAAAATAGTTATTAAGATACTGGACCAAGTAATTTGAATAAATTACAAATACTTTCCTTTCAGAATACGTTATTTATTGATTCAGAAGATGATGTTATATATATATATATATATATATATATATATATATATTATATCGTTCATTATTCAAATTTTAATTAAACTAAACACAAAAAATGCGCAATTGCTGCCATTATACTGAATGATAATATGTTTAGATATATACCAGATATAAATAGTACATTTGGTGAGCATAAAACACTTTCAGAGAGTACTTAAAACAAAAACATTTAAGAGAAAGAAACTAAATAATTAATTAAATATCCATGCATCAAATCAAACAAAATTTACTTAAATAATCATAAGGACTTTAACACTATAAAATTTAAATATTTAATACAAATGATTTTAGATTCAAACAATTAAAAGCAAAGTAAGGTGATAGAAAAGCCAAAATTTAGAAAAAAAGAAATAATGCAATTAATGCTGTTCCGTACTTTGGAATGGAATAATGTGTGTTTATACCGGTAATTATAAATTTTACCATCACATTTCAGTGAATTAAAATATACAAAGATAGAAACAAACCAAAAATCATAAATTCAACCTCAGATAAAAGAAAGAAGGTAAACAAAAGAAACGTATTCAATTACATTTAAACTCACGCAAACTAAAACATAATGAAATAAAATAATTACCGTAGACATATCATTAAAAATATAAAATGTTGAACCATTTTAACAAAGCAAAATTACAAGCATAATAAAATTATTTGCCATTTCCAAAAATTCTTGAACATATTGCATTAAAAAGCATAAATTATAAATATAAAATATGTATAGAGAAACTGCATAAAATGCCATACCATAAGCCACCTTATTTACTCTATGAATGAATTTACCAGCAAACTGACAAGACTGATTTAAAGAAAACAGAAAGAAAAATATTAAATGTACTCATTAAAAAATTATAGAACAATTATTGAAAAAAATAATTAATATATTTAAAAGAGCAATAATTAATTTATTAAGAGATTTGTTAAAAATAAAAATATTTTTATGAGATATTAATTTGATTTTAAATATTTATTTAATTCTCTTTCTCTATGCTCATAAGCTATACTATATATATATATATATATATACTGCTGTTTGTAGAAAATGCAACACCATGAAAGAATCATCAGAATCAAATGAAATTTAATGCAGAAACGACTTGTACTGATACAAATAAATGATGAAATTTTCAAAACAAAAGAAACAAATTAAGCGTCCGAAATCAGTATTTGGTGCAGCCACCATGCGCTGCAATAAGTGCTGCTATACGACGTGGCATGGAGTCAAACAGATGTTGAATATCTGCTTGAGGAAGAGAATTCCATATCGCTTGTATGCGCAACCAAAGTTCGTCTTTGGAAACTGCAGGACGCGGATCACGAGCGAGACGCCGACCAACCATATCCCACACGTGCTCAATAGGCGACATATCCGGTGAATAAGCAGGCCAAGGAAGAAGTTGCATGCGTTGTGCTGAACAGAAGTGTCGAACAGTCCGCGCAACATGTGGGCGTGCATTATCCTGCTGAAAGATAGCTCCAGGGATGCCTTGAAGGAAAGGAACGACTTCGGGCTGTAGCACTTCACGGACGTACCTGTTGCTATTGAGATTACCCTCAATTCGTATCAAATTGGATCGTCCATGATACGAAATCGCACCCCAGACCATAACTCCGGGTGTTCGACCACTATGTCGTTCAATAATACACTCAGGAAGGCAGCGTTGACCGGCATAACGTCTAACACGAACACGGCCATCATGGGTCCACAAATTGAAGCGTGATTCATCTGAAAAGACAACTTGGTGCCAATCAGCTCGCCTGTCTCTGTGCTCAAGAGCCCACTGCCGACGCAGCCGTCGATGATTCGCCGTGAGGGGAATCCTGTATAAAGGCACCCTTGCACGCAATCCACGGCGCAGCAGACGACGACGAATTGACGAAGCCGACAATTGTACACCTGTAGCAGTAGACCAACGTGCTGCCAGCTGCCTGGAGGAAGCTGTGCGATCATTCACCGCCATGCGGAGCAGGTGTCGATCATCGCGCTCTGACGTCACCTTCTGTCGTCCAGTGCCTGTTTTTCGAGTTGTTCGGTGCTCGTCGGTCCACTGCTTCCAAACTCGCATCACTGTGGAACTGTTCCGCTGCATACGAGCTGCTATTGCGCGATAGGAAAATCCTCCTTCTCGAAGGCCGATTATCCTCCCTCGTTCAAACTCCGTAAGTTGCTTGAATTTCTTATTCTTCCGTCGTGGAGGCATACTCAGGTCTCACTAAACGTTTGCCACTAACAAATAATCATAGACTTTTTTCAACGTCCCGCTACAGCACTTTATTTATACGCTTTCAGCATCAATTCAGAGGGCGCTGCGCGCGCCGCGCACGCGCGATGGCTCTGAAACTTTATTAATTTGCATAATATCCTATAATTGACATTTGCTGCGAATTTCATTTGATTCTGATGATTCCTTCATGGTGTTGCATTTTCTACAAACAGCAGTTTATATACACTGGTTATCATAAATTAAGGAAAAATCACAAAAATAGCGATAACTCTTTCAAAAGTAAGCCAAACCGTGCAAAATTTGCATATGTTGTCCACTAAGAGTAGCTGAGTAAAATTGCAATATGCAAATTAGTGACGCTGCACTCGGCTTACGTCATCTGCATGGAGCATAAAAGTCCAAGTTTGAGAGAAAGCACACAAATTTTACTGTGATTGCGACATTGAAAATCTGAGATAGCCAATTCGTAATAATGACCTCTAGGCATCATTTGCCTGAAGAACTACGATGGAGAGCCATCGGGAGACTAGAGGCAGGGCAGAGTCAATCAGAAGTGGCCAGATGGCTAAATGTGAGTCCATCTGTGGTTCATAGACTTTGGAGGCAATTTCAAACCACAGATTCGGCATCTAGGAGGTTCAGTCAAGGACGGCCAACTGTTACGACCAGTGCCGATGACCGATATTTGACATTAAGTGCACGCAGGAATAGAACCGCTACTCCGACACATCTTAGATCCTCTCTTGCTGCAGCCACCGGAAGGTTGGTGTCAACGTCAACTGTGCGCAGAAGGCTCCACGAAGGTGGTCTGTATGCGAGACGACCAGCCATTTGCGTGCCGCTCACATCACGCCATAGGAGAGACCGTTTGCAGTGGGCCCGACAACATGTCCACTGGACGTCAGATCAATGGAGGCCTGTTCTCTTTACGGATGAGTCCAGGTTTAGTCTAGAAAGTGACAGTAGACGTTATTTGATATGGAGAGAACCTGGGACCCGTTATCATCCATCAAACATCCGTGAAAGAGATGCATACGGAAGAGGCAGTGTCTGTGTTTGGGGAGGCATATCCTTAGGAGGGCGCACAGACCTCTATGTCTTTCCAAGGGGAACCGTGAATGCTCAGGTTTATCGAGACAACATCCTTGATGCTTATGTGCGCCCATATGCCGGGGCGATTGGTGATTGCTTCCTGTTACAGGACGATAATGCAAGACCACACAGAGCTCGCATTGTTGATGATTATCTTCAACAGGAAACAATTACACGCATGGAGTGGCCAGCTCGATCCCCGGACTTGAATCCTATCGAGCACGTTTGGGATGCTCTAGGGAGGCGTGTATCTGCCATCAATCCGCCCCCTCAGACCCTTGCCGCGCTTGCATCTGCTTTACAAGAGCAATGGCTCTTACTTCCTATTGAACTGATAGACCGCATAATTGAAAGCATCACACATCGCTGTTTGTGCTGTATTGCTTCTAGAGGCAATCATATTCCATATTAAAGGTACTTTTTCTATTGCAAACCGATACTTCCAATTTGTTTATTTTATACATGTGCTAATTTCTAAACTACTATTAATGTCTGATAATTTCTTTTTATGTTGTTTAATACCTTACTATGCGTTGTATATTGTGGGTAAGTTTCATAAAATTCCATGTGTAATTTCTTGAGTTATCGCGATTTTTGTGAATTTTCCTTAATTTATGATAACAAATGTATATATATATATGTGTGTGTGTGTGTGTGTGTGTATAAATATATTGACCATAAAATTAGACTCTCGGATAAAAATGAATAAAACTAAAATTGCTCTAATGTTGTAAATAAGCGTGCGCTAGTTCATAATGGATTTATCTTATAGACATCTAACTTTCGATTAAGTATGTTGGTCTGGAAAGATTTACGTCCAAACACAGATTTGTGATTTTACTCTATTGTATCTCGTTTCTTCATTCACAAATACAAATATGAAAATGTTTTCACAAACTTTCATAGGAATTAACTAAAATAATTTCGAATGGTAGAAAATTATAATAAAAGTAATGAAGCAAGAGGATTTCTGAATTTTTCTTCAATTCTGTCTGGAAAAGTGAGCTAAATTTTGGAACGACTTAAATGAGCAACACTATCATATTTCTTTTTTGTCTTTGCATAACTAATAACAGAAATTGAAATGATGAAATGTATAATGATTTTATAAAGCTTAAATTGGGAAATTTTACCTTCAGTACTTATGGTTTTTCGTTATTTTTTTTATTTTACAACCTTTTTATTTTATAAATTATGATGGTGCAAATTATTCCAAACAATTTATGGGTGCTAAAAAAATAGTGACTGGTAACTGCTTTGGAATTTATTAGTTTTAGTTAGAACGATTTATATTCATTCGTAATATCTTAAATTATTTCTCAACAACATCGTAAGAAATGTTAATGATGTTTGACTTCTTAATAATTTACACTACTTCTTTATACAGAACATTAATTTTTAGTATCTGTTAGAAGATAATGAAATTTCAATTATTAAATTTCAAACAGAAAAAATTTTTGCTCCATAAATTTCATGAAATCTAAAACATATATGCATTACTTGAAATGATAAAAATATAATATGAATAGACTGATTGATGGAATATATTTTTGGAACGCCTTCAAAAATAAATATTTCTGATCCTTTATGTTTTGGTAAAAAGTTCCATCTAAGTATGAGAGGTTCATTTCGACAAAGCATGAAAAACGAGCTTTCATTTCAAGTTTCCTATCATTTTTTTAAGTTCTAATAAACAACTTTTGTACATAAGCATTTATCAGATGAAAACTCATCAGTTCTACCACATGATATATAATACAAATGCGTATAACTGAAATACATATAAAATGTTTGATATATGAAGAAATTTTTTTCTGTCACAACATTGTCCGTAGACTTAAAAGGACAGCAATATTATTTAATATCAAAGTTTGCTTCTTGTTAATAACAGAATTTGTTACATTATATACCACAGTAACTTAATTTGGACAGGAAATAAAAAAAAGATGAAAAAAATTTAAAGCATCAAAAACTGAAAGCATACCTGCCTTAGTTTTTAAATCCCTGTAATATTTCACTCTCGCAATGGAAAAGTTCGCAATTTGGAAATATCTTGAGAATGAGGTGTGTAATCTGGAAACTTATTTACCTCACTTTTCTCACACATTATACTTAAAGAAATAGGGAAATAAAAGGTTTATTTAATTAGAACTTTAGAATCAGACGTTTCGAAAATTGAAATATAAAATACATGCGAAGACTTTTGTATTTTAAGTTATAAATTGTTTTAAAAACGAAGACGGAGGGAAAAGGAGCTTAAAGTGTTTTCTTGTCACAAAAGGAGCCGAATCTTGTTGACTCTGAACAAGTTCTCAAAGGATAAATACGTCAACTTAAAACCGAATACACTCTTAAACTTTTTGTTACTAAAAAACGTTCTTTGAATTTCGAAAAATATCGGTATTCAAAACACACATAAACATCAGTTTCCTTGAGTGTAACGTTTTCATTTTTTATTCGAAACTCGATGAGCAGAAAACATTTTTCTGGAAAACTTAAAAAAGTTATAAAATCTGTAATAATAAACTGTAAAAAGAAAAAGGGAGAAGTGCAATTTAAAATACTTTATTCCTGACATTTACTCAAACTTTAAATATATATATATATATATATATATTGCATATTTTTCTAAAGGTAATTTCATTCGTATATGTATTTATGCAAAATTTTTCATAGTGTCGAGAGATTCACATTTATAACAACCGTGATAAAAAAATATTTGGGGGGCTATGTATATAGGGCAAAATTTTATAATTATAGTTTGATCACAGTTGAAATCGATGGCTCTTATTCTGTCATTGGAAATGTGAGTAAATGATTTTGTAAAAATGTTCAAACAATTCTATACGATACACGGATTATTAAAATATTGATGGTGATTGAATTATAATATATATTTTGTTTTATTTTATATTTTGTTCGAATATTTGTAACAAATATTTTAATCACAATTTTCCAATGAGCAAATAAGATGTGTCCACGACAACCGTCTCCAGAATATACTTGTAAAATGTTTCCTTGAAATTGAATTATAATGTTTAATATTTTGCTAATTTTTTAATATTTTGCTATTTCTTAGACATATTGCCTTAGCCTAAAGTTATTTTTCTGATGGTTGCAACAAAGTTTGAATTTTATGAAATTTTCAAATATTGAGAATAACTGCAAGGGTGCACACTATTCAACACATATGTCATCTTGAAAACATAAGTATTCAAAGATAAATTACAGTAATAAGTTACTTAACATGAAATCTCTTATTAAAATTTGACAATTCAAAATAATAAAAAAAATCATATCGATTTTGAATGTTAGAAAAAGAATAGGAAATAAAAAATTGAATCACATAAAATAGAAGAATACGTACATATTTGTGGAGCAATACTAAACCCAAATTATATATATATTTTTAATGAAGCAGTAAATCATGGAAAAGGTTATGCAAAATAAAATAATTTCTGTTAAACTAAAATTATGAACCAATGCTAGAAAATTTTATAAAAACTTTATTTAGTTTGGAAGATACTACTATTTCTTTTAAAAATGGACATACTCATTTTGGTATTATTAAAGTGTTTGAAGAATAAATAATTTTCCTTCAAGAATAGAAATAATGTCAAAATTTATAATTATCAACATTCAAATTGTTAATCCTAAAATATTATTCATCACCAATATATTTCAGTAATACTGATAATTAAACTTTAAGTGTCTCTAAGAATACAATAAAAAAATGGTACAATTTCAAAATAAATTATTCAAAAATTAACCAGAAATTAGTCTTAATATTGAATTGATTTTCTAAATGGCACAATTGTTCTATTAATACATTTTTTTAAGATTTGAAAAACTCAAATTAAAAATTTGAATGGGAAAAATTCTGCGAGAAATTCAATATTCTTTTTTTTACAGCAAATCGAGCAAGTCTTAGCTTTTTTACCTGCAATTATAATTAATACACACACACACACACACACACACACACACACATATATATATATGTATATATATATATATATATGTATGTATAACATATATATATGTATGTATAACATATATATATATATATATGTGTGTGTGTGTGTGTGTGTTTGAATGTGTGTGTATAGTTCAATTTTGGTATTTTGGCATTGTTTAAAAATTTTCTTCTCGGGGTGTACAGGGCGATTTTTGACTCATTTTTTATGCTTTATCTGTTGTTGTTTTTTGTATGACTTGAAATTAATCATTAGTGGGTTATTTAAGTAACGCTTTTTTTCCCTAAGTTTAATTTGTTTCTTTATGTAAATTTTTGTTCACTTAATTGCTTTTTTAAATTTTGTTAAATAAATTTTTGTTCACTTAATTGTAATTTTTAATACACGTGGAGTATTCTTGAAGAAAAATTTTCATTTTTTTTTTTTTTGCGTGTTTAAAATTTTTTTGCAGCCATATAATTGTACACAATTCAGCTTTAAAAATTGACACATTATTCAATGTATTATTTTTCCATTTTTATGTCGTTTCAAATAAAAATTTGGGGTTTGTTTTAAGTGTTATGATTTTTCATATTTTGATTTGATCTGTTATTTTATGTATTTTTATCAACCGTTTCTGTATTATACATGTATATATATATATATATATATATGTGTGTGTGTGT
>BMAW01015175.1:0-11664 GCA_019974015.1 Nephila pilipes | reverse complement strand
CTATTGTTGTGTTATTATTTGCTATTTTTATGATTCCACAATAGATACTTCTACATTTAAAAAGAATGTTGTGGTAGGCTTGAGTAGATTTAATTAAATTGAATAAGTATTGTAATGAAGTCCAATAAGACTTCGCATAACATTATTTCTCGTTGTGACATAAATCTTGACTTACAAAAATTTGGTAAAAGAGATATCCATATAATTATTACAAGATGCACTTGTAAAATATCATTAAAGTGTTAAAGTCTTTTTATTGTAATTTGTTAAATATTCCTATGACTATAAAAAGTTAAAGTGCAAAAACAAAATATATAAATGCTATGCTTTCAGATTTTAAAGATATTAAAAGTTAAAAAAAATATTAATATTTTCCAGAGCCCTGTGTATTAATTGACTAATTGTTTCAAAATGTCGCCCTAAGAAACAAGGCAAGGGTTTTGGCGACGGACGTCATAATATTGAAACCCGGTAAAGTGACGAAATTGCATCCCACTCTTCAAACGTTCACTCCTTTAACACAAGGGAAACTTCTATACCTGACATATAAAACGAACATCAGCAAAGTGGGTTCTTAGAGGATTTAGGGACTTGAAACCATGACTTGAATGAAACAACACTGGCCACGAGCTCTCGACTACCTCCAGGCTGTGTAAACAAATACATATTTAAAAAAAAAAGGCTATACACATGGGATTTGTTTCAAAGGTCATTCATTAAATTAACACTTTATGATTTTGACTTCCCATCAAGTGAAATAAAGTATGTTTTGAAGTTTATGTCATATTAAAGCAATCGAAGGCTATTCGCTAGCTATTTAATTATAATCAAGTGATTAGGGATAGCATCTCAACATTTTAACGTCCCCACCACGTAAGGACTTTAAAGGTTCATCTTAACATGAAGCAATCCCCTTTATTCCGCATGATGCTCACTCAAATAATAACAGCTTTATCGCTCCTTGACTCACTCAATTTTCAATATTAGAGCTTTGAGGCTTAATTATACTGAATTTGCGTTAATTCTTTGGTGGAGCCTTGTATCACACCTGTTTTGATAGTATTATAAACAGTTATCAACTTTCCTTGGTTCGTAACTTTGTTAGATTCCTGTTTGCTTGAGAAAGATATGAACTGACTCTCTGTGGGTCACGTGCATGTGCTCCGCTTTAGACAATCAAGCCAAAAATCCAAATTTAAGCCATTTTTTTTTAAAAAAAACGATAATCTAAATTAGATTGAAAATTTTAAAAAATTATAATTAAATAGAAAACAATTTAGCTTTGATTCAATGTGTGTGTAGGAATCGATTGCGAAAACGCCTTAAGTAGTTACAAAAGAGCCAAATGTCTGCCAATAGAAACGAGCCGTTCCAATTCGGTATCGCTTGCCCTAACCTTTAACAGTTCCTTTATCGACCGGATTTTAAAAGCTGCTTAGCAGATCATCTACCTGCCTGAAGAAAGCTCGAATAGCTTGTTTGGAGGATTTTTGATTCCAACTTTTCCAATAGGACTTCGATTCATATTTTTCTTTTGATTCCAATCTAGTTCACCTCGATTCACTTTGATCTATTTGGAACTGTTTTCCTTCGAACCATTATTCGTTCTTGTTGCAATTTATCCTCGATGTCATGAGCGCTATTGGAGAGTTGTCCTTACACTCATCGCTTCATGTTTCTGTAGGAAAATTGTATGGGGGACATGGGGAGTGCATCGCTGGCTCTGTTCGTCGATTGGTAGATTCTGTTGCTAGTGGGCGGGTGGTGACGGCGAATATTTTCTTGCTTCCGGTACAAAAGTAGGCCCCCGAGTTGGGTTAAAGTGCCTGCAGTACCTTCGGGGTTCATCTCCGGGGTACGAGGTGTGACCATTAAATAACGAGAGTGACGCTGTAAAACATTTTATTTTGATGACAAACATATTTATTTATTATTACCTTTTATATATACCCCTCATCTATCCCTACAACGCTCCATGCGAATCTTCCATTGTTTGAAAGAGTGCCCGAAGTCTTCTGCCAACAGCCTTCTCTTTCACAGGTTCAACGGACTTAAATCCCCCCCCTCTTAATGTAGATTTCACCTTAGGAAACACATATAAAAGTCGCTTGGAGCTAGATCTGGCGAATAAGGATGCTGGTCTAACACTGGGATGCTGTACATGACCAGAAACCTTTTAACAGACAATGTGCAACATGTCTTGACAGACATGTTACACATTGTCTGTTACACATGTTACCGCACGAATACTTAACCGACGGTCAGATCGAACCTGATTACCAAATTTTTCGATGTTGTCATCCATTTTTGATGTGGAAGTGCGTCCAGGGCGTGTGTCATCTTCAACGTCTTCTCGTTCATCTTGAAAACGTTTAAACCACTCAAAAACATGAGCACGAGATATACATTCATTACCATACACTTCCTTCAATAAATTATGTTTCAGTAGCTGTTTTTCTAAGTTTTACATGAAATTTCACAACAATATGCTGCTCAATTATCATTTTCCCGGCAAAACAAAAACTGCTCTAATGTGAAGAAAGGCTACGATTACAAGAATTTGTTTACAGAAGCTAGAGGCACTGCTTTCGAAAGAGAATGTTTCACGCTAAACAGCAGTCGGTAGCTGGTGTTTGGCGCACGCGTACTTCTTCTGTTGCAGCATCTTCTCGTTATTTAATAGCCACTCCTCTCATTTACTTTTGTTGAAGTTCTAAAGTAAGCAAGTTAAAATTCAAATTTTCACTAGCTACAACAGTTGTTTTAAAAATGATAAAAATTATTTATGACTTCATTCACAGTATATTTAGATTATTAATTTTATTCACACAAAAAAATTCTCATAATTTTTAAAATAATCGAGGGGGAAGGGTAACGCAGAGACAAGATGAAACCAGGGCCATCAGGCTACAAGCTAGTGTGCTACAGACTTAGCTGTGCCGTGTTGTTCGAACCTGAAAATTAAACAACATATAAACTGAACTTAAAATTTTAAACATGCTTTTCTCGTAAATGGCTGATCAGTGCATTTCACTACTTTCATAAGTAGTCACTCCTTAGGTATATTATAAGTTCCAACCTTAGTTGAATTTCCCAAGTCCGGGCCTTGTCCTGGTAAGTTTCACTCCCAGCCAACATTTGAATTCTTAGTTTTTAATTAATGTCAAAAACTAAGAATCTTATGTAATTCCCAAATCAGAAATTTATTTCACTGTTTAGTAGTGTCTAGAAGATGAGCGAAATGTGTTTTTGTTTCCTTATGAAAAATATTCCATAATAAATTAACTTAAAGGTGTTTACTCCTTCCTTTATTGCAGACTCATTGTGATAGTAATCATATAATTATAAGGCTTTTATTTATACTTTTTCTTATTTGGGGAAGTTGATTCTATTTTTTTTTGTCTTTCTAATTCATAAACGTCAGCATTCGTATAAAATTTACAACAGTTTTTCAGAAATAAAATCCTTCGCTTTTTATTTAAAAAAATTAAGTAGCTTTGAAGAAATTTCCATTACTTTTAAATACCTCTATTATTAAATGAGTATTACGATTTCAAAATTTATTCAACAAAATTGTTATTTTATAACGAAAAACATTCTTTGATATTAAAGTTCTTAAATGCATTTCTAGTCTTAGAAAGTGTTTCACGAGACCATGATCTTCGAAACTTTTAACAACCATCAATTATAAGATAGAAATTGAACACAAATAACCTACCAATGCATCAACACGTCACAAAAGGGAAAGAGTTAGTGCTTTAATAAATAACTTCGATCTTCTAACCACCGAAGTCACTTATTCCCAACTTTTCTAGACAGCTAAGTAAGAAAAAAAAGGAAAACTAAGTAATTTATCACTGAATCACTCAACAAAAGAATCTGTTCTCAGTGGGAAGAATGCGAGTTGGTCAGTCAAATAAAGAAATAGATCTGAACGCTGATTTATTAACTTTACTGAAGGCGTAGATTGTTTTCGGATTTGTTTGTTTTTACTCGAGAAGAGGTTATACAAGAATTAAGTCAATTTTCATCCTCCCTAAGAAAAGAAAAACTGAATGACGTGCTCTGACTCGTGTAATTAATGAGTATTTTTTTTTTTATCTCGCATATATATAGAAGGGGGAAGTATTGAATCTACTTTTGTTTGTCATGGGACCCTATAACAAGTAGTATATAACTGAAAAAAATATATTTCTCCCATTCAAAGTTAAGAAATAATTTTAAAAATCCAATTTCGATTTAAAATGATTTTATTGTATTATTTGCTGTGTCCCGTACATACCGAAAACTAGTAATAAAAAAAAATAAAGTCTATTCCTACTTAGGTCTACAAAGAAAAATTTGTGATTTTAGTTACTTTTTTTTATTAAATAATAACAATCAATATAAATATGTATATACATATGAAATAATCAGAATATTAAGTGGCGAAAGAGATTTTTTCCCCAGCGATCTACAAGCTTCGTCACTGACGGTATTTATTCCTAAATTTATATCCTGCTAAATATCTTATATAAGAGAAAATTTTTTCTCCTATATAAAACTAAAATTAATTAATTGAAAATCAAATTTAAAAAAAATTATGCTTCGACGAGACATGATCCGAAGGCATGAAGATTTTACGCCGAAGCTCTACCAACTTTGCCATTGCGAGACAAACTGCATAATAGAAGCATTGGCTTGTTTCTTAATTCATCCGGTAAATTAAATAGTTGAAATGCAGTTTTGCCCAACCACCCTTGGCGACAGGAATTATTTGGCGGTATTTTGCCAAATGTCAAATGTGGCTACCCTGGTCAGGTTCACGGACATAACGTAAAATTTCAAGGTTCCTTCACCCCTCAGAAACTTACCTTCTTTAGGTAGGTTCGGGTAACATAAATCGAGGTATCCAAATGATCATTTTCTTTCCCATGGGGTTATCTGCCTATGGTAAACATGCCCCCCCCCATCCGGGATACCCAGGTGATCTTTCTCTATTTTCGACCCTCTCCTTCTTGTGTACCAGTTTTTCTTTCAACCATCTTTTTAAACGTCTAGATCACAGTTATATCTCTTTTGGGGTTGCATAGCCATATTGCGTTATTAAAAGTGTACCAACATTCATTCATACATTTAAAGAACATTTAATCCTTTAGGTTTATTGTTTTTTGTTGACATCACCCTTGAAGTGGAACTTTTGAAATGTCTCTGTTGGTTGGCAAGATATATTTGTTTAAATAGTTTTACCTAATTTACACATTTTAGAGGTGTTGGGATTGAATCGTGCACAGAGTGCTCCAATTAGGTAATTTTACGCCATTAATTCAACCGCAGTGAACTACCATAGTAATAGGAGGAATGAGATCGATTAGTAAGTGACATTTATTTAGTGTTTATCAACACTCGAATCGTTTTCATTACATAATAAGCTTAAATAATTATGTTTTACTGCAAAACGTAATCAACATATCTCGAAGTAACTGCAAATATAACTGTTGTACTGTAAAATATATGAAACTGATTCCAAGAGACTAATCTGGTTTTGGAGCAAAAGCAATAAAAAGGAGGTACTATCCAAGATATTATCTAATTATTGAAACAAAACTCAAAATTACGAACAATATTCTACTTTTCAATTTCTAGTTTGATGCTAATTCAAACCAACTATGTATTTAACTTACGAGGTGATCTAGTTGCATTATTAAACAACTATTTTTTAGCTTCTGAATAATTAGAAATCAACAAAGTAATTGGCCTCTTTAAGTGTAATTTTTGCCGAACCCAGTGCTTACTTTTAAATTTCTGTTTAAAAGTTGTTGAATTTAAATCTATCAGAAATGTAATAAGTTACAAATGTGCTAGACGAATATTATAGCCCGTATCTTTTTATTTTCATCTTCGTAACAATTACATAGGAAAACTTGAAACTGTTCAATTAGATTCTAGTTAAAACGTAGAATCAGTGATTGAATCCAAGAGCGAATGGTTATCCAGTAGAATGGAAGCAGGAATTAGAAAGATTCATTCTAAAGTGCATAGATACTAAAATGCAACAACAATTCATATGTGTGCTTGTGAGATTCTTAAACATGTTATATTCAATATTTAACATTGCTTAACCTGATAATTATTTCCTAACATGATTATGAATCAATTATGCTTATTTATAAAACAAATAAACACTTTTTTTCCTTTGTGAAATTTAATTCATTGCACTTTTTTCTTTTTCTTTCTGATAATTAGGATGACGCATGCGCACTTGCAAAAATGGGCGGAGTTTCTTTTCGAGTCCCTATTTAAGTTAAAGCCCACTGTTTGGACCTATTTGTATTCAATATCTTTTGTTTCATTAATACATTTGTAATATGCTTTATTTTGTATGCAATGTTTTGTATGTATGTAAAATCATTCTTGTACTATTCCCACGCTATCAAACCAGTTTTTATCTGTTGCGTGTTGGCAACATCCTTGTTGTTTTGGGTCGAACTGGGTTTGACGGGAGACGCCATTAGTGGTAATAATAATTCGTTTGTTCGTCGTACAGATTAGCTGCTGGCAGTCTTAGTATACAAGCTCGCCGCACAGTTTAGCTGCTGGCAGTCGTTAAATTAAATTTATAGTTTATTGAAAAGTTTAGTATCTTTTTACACACGACTACCCACTGTGCAGATTAGTCGAAATGGTTACATGTTAAATTGAATGCATGGTGTGGAGGCGAAATTAGAAGAGTTAAAAGACAACTTTTGGGTAGTCATTCAGCTTTGTTTCAAAACTACACTATAGAAATAACTTCCCTTAAATCACTGATTCGAGAGTCCTTGTGTCTTTTTTAATATTTAATTATAACAAAAATAATTAATGGTAATTAATACTAAAAGACATTAGACTGAAGTAATTAAGTCAAGATAATTAATCATGGGCGAATCTGGAATCAAGAACAAGTACTACAAGTTACGTAGGTTTAATGGGGGTTCTTCGGGCGCTTGAGTCGTAGGTACCTATATGCATGTATCTGGCATAAAGCAATGAAGAATGATGAATAATTGATATTTTGCTGGCTGTGCAGTAGTTTTGACTGGCTGCTTCGCTATTGGGTGGCATTTGTGTTGTCATGACCACTAGGATATCGACTATGACCTTTGCGACCTTGACCACTAGGCTATTGCTGCCAAGTAGCCGAGGTAACCTAGTGGTCATGGTCGCGAATTTGCGGCCGGCGCAAGTTCTGATGCCACAGAAGACTCACCGTATAGCAAGGATGATGCACTTTAAATCTGTCTAGGTCCCAATTCCTTCTGCCGATGTCTTGTAGAAGTTAACAGAGAGAGGAGCCAGCTCAGGTGTCAACCTCGTTACTTGAAGGAGGCTCAAAATTATGAGGCCTGTTGCCAATAGTTTTGCTTCTAAGTGTGACGTTAATAACAGATACAAAACAGAAAGTACTATCATAAGTTTACAGTGATAGAGGCAAAGTAAGGTTATGTTGATGTATTCAAAGGAGTCAAAGAGGGAACAGATCTTAGCTCGAGAAGAAGAACAGTGATTGCTTCTGGATGAATAGCGCTATTGGAAACTACAGAAGGAAGTAAATTTCAAATAAGCATCCTGAGAGGGCCTAGTACGATTCAGGAATGCACGATGAAGTCGAGTTTACAGCAATGGAATTTGTGAAAAATTTTCTCATACGGGTTTCTCCTTAGAAGTATAGTTCTTATACAGTATAAAAACCCCATCAAACTCTTTTACCAAATAAGATCGCAAGATATCGTTATGAGCAATAAATGAGCCAACATTAGTGACTTAAACACACCCTACTCAAGTGATCTTACAGGAAAATATCTATTTTTACTTTCTCAATTTATGAGGATGCCCAATTAGTGATAAGTGGCTTAGAACTGTTTTTACAACGCTCAGCTTTAACATTGAGAGAGAAACAAAAAACATTACATACTACCAAGTCAATAGTTCTCGTCGTGTTAATTTAAAGCAACGTTAATTTTAAAATAATAGTGATGATGATAATAATGATAATAACAGTAAAAAAATTAAAACTTCTTTTGCTAATAGGGACTGAGAGTTATCAGTAATGTAAAGAAATATATTTTTTTTCTGTATAACGAACCACGAAGTAGAGGAAAAATGAAAGAGAGATCATCTTGTCCTAGACAGATATGAGACATTATTATAAAAAGGAAAGTTTCTTATTTTTTTGCATCACATAAAAATATCTCCTATATTAGAACAGTGCAAGATGATCAACCAACTTTTCTCTGAGCAGAAATTGTTCTAGAAATATTTTTCTTTGTTTGTACCATTGCTTGAATCAGTTGGCTTCCTCCTTTTTGTCATGATAACCAACGAATATTTCTTTTAGAGTATTTTTAGGATGAGAACCGAGATGTCTCGCTTGATTTCCCGAGAGATTTGGAAGATAGTTATGGAGACTATAAACGAACTTAGGGAAAAATATACTTCTTGAAGTTTTTTAGTCGAGATTCAGATTTGGTATTAGGAGAGAATGTTAAAAAGATGAAAGAATGATACTCTTTGGAATATAGAATATAGTTTGTTTATTAACGTCGGCTCGCTTAAAATCATTTATTGGTTACTTGCTTATTAACGTTGCACTTGAATGTGGGCTATTGGCTACGGCCCTCGAAATTTTAAACCCCATTAGACAGCTAAGCTGGTAATTTCTTTTCCAAACGCGCTTAATATCAACACGAAAGTTATAAGAGACGAATCTCGCAAGTTTGATTCGATAGTTAAGTAAAGAAGACGACAACTGAGAGGGTTCATCATTTCTTAAGTTCCTAAGCAACACCAGCGTGAGGAATTTTAGTCCAATAGATTTAACATGGATTAGTTCTATCGTGTGACAGATCTTTATAGGAATAAGAACTCAAATCTACAGTTGGACGGAAACAACACCGACCACAAGTTTGCGATCATTGGTTTTCTTCTACTGCGGACATTCTATCTGGTAAAACAACTTTTATTTAAAAAAAACTACTGTGAAAATATTACTATAAAGAAAATAAATATAAATAGATGCCTACTTCGTGCTACAAATGTTTGAACCTTATATTCTCTCCTTTGTGTTTTTAAAAGAGGTGACGTTCAGTTTATAACCGTGGTTTTTATAACTTCCAAAAATATAACTTCAAAATTATTCAAATGTATAAGAGTAAACATTTTTTTGAATGAGTTTTACGAAGTGTGATTCATTTTGAAATACTTTTAAGACACAGTATTTAAATGATTAGATAAGACGACTGTTTTAGGAGATGAACTGAGTCACTAACCCATAGGAACTAAGGTACTATATCAACTACGTTTTTGGTGGAATGCCTTTTTTGTTGCTCCACATCCCTCATCAACCAATCAATCAAATCGGGATTTTGGATCTTGTTTAATAATAACAAGATCTTTCATGAATATTGTATCATATCTCTGCAATGAGGCGTTAAAACTACATGTCTTGTCCTCGCTCCTCCAGTGGTCATTTTGAAGAGCTCCATAGCTGGCGAGGCTCAAGTCCAGCCGCTGATTTGTATAAGTATTTCATAGCAAACGCTCGTATATTTATTAACACTACATACGTTATTCGCTGTCATTGAGTGGTTCTGGTAGAGAGTTTCCTCTCATGGACAGCAAGTCGAACCAAAGATCCGTATATACGTATTCCATTACAGACTTATTAACTCTACATGTCGTATCCACATTCTTCGAATAGTCATGCTACAGAGGTTATATAAACGGCGATGCTCTAGTCGAGTCACGTATTCGAATACTTATTCCACTACAGACTCTCGTACGCTTGTTAACACTATACATCGTATCTACACTCACCGAGGGGGGTCGCGGTAGCTTAGTGGTCATGGTCGAGACCGGTAGTTATCGTCGAATCTTGGACTCGAGCCTTGATGCTTCAGAGGACCCGCCAAGGCTGATGTACGTTGAATCTGTCAAGGCTTAAAGTCTTCCCGTTGGCGTGGAAAGTAGGAGAGGGGGGCCATCTCAGGTGTCGTCAAAATTACGAGGTTCATCATCAGTAACCCTCAGGTTTTTTCCAGTGCGATGTTAATACCAAACCTCCTCCTCGAGTGATATTGGCTGACAATTCTCTAATCGAGCAGTGGTTTCGTGCACTTATTTATCTCTAGGCATGATGCAAAGTAATTTGTGCCGTTCACATTAAATGAAGCTGAACTTTGAAGTCCCACTTAGGTGAAGAGATTATGAGATGAAGATACAAGTTTTGAGTTTTGCCGTCGTCATTTGACCTTGGTTCATGCACAATAAGCTTATAAGTTTCTTGTCTGTATAGTGTTGAAGTAATTCAAACCAGTGTTGCATTAACAAATGAAGCTCAAAATTGGAAAGAAAGTCAGCTATTTCATTTGCTTTGTTCGTTAAGGTCAATGTTCTTGAGATGAGGAACTGAGAATCGCAGACATAAATTCTTTGAAGAATGTAATACCGAGTAATTTATTGTTGACTCGAAAGTTCCTTGTGATTAAGTGGAGATATTATTTAAGTTTCACGGTTTAAAATAAATAAAAAAAAAAAAGAAATATTATTTTTGAATAATATCTCGGGGTTAATTTTTTTACTATCTTTATTTTTATCAATTACCTTCAAATAAACTAGTCTGGAACCATTATTTTCTTGCAGAATTTGTAAAAGCGATTACCTGGAGCGGAAATTTAGAGACTTTAGTATCAAAAGAAGTGTCGTTTTCATAACTTAATCATGATTCAAAATATTAAGTAGCTTTTGGAGCTACCCTCTCGAATAACGTTTATTTCAATAAAACTATTTGTTAAAAAAATGCAAAATGAACTGAACAATATTTTTGCAAACAATACAATTTTACTAATACGTAATTCACATACTTTTATTTTAGGGTAACTTTTCCATACGATTTAGTCTAGTTATCATTTTTCTATCAAAATAAGTATTTTATCCACACTAGCGGCCACGATAATCAAGTGGTCATGGGTTCGTAAGTTTGTAATGAATGATATTTCAATCGAGCCGTTTATTCGAGTCCCGATTCTAGAATAGCCTAATTGTTCTGCAAGGCTGATATATGATTATGGTGTGGGTGTTTCGGTACCGTATGAAGCGTCGACCTCGTCATCTGACCATTGGTCAAAACTAAGAGGTTTACTGTTAATGGTTAGCAGTTTTGTGTCGAACAGAAATTGAGTGTGCGTATGTGGAAGCTGGAAATGTAGAATAAACATTCGATAGATATAACACATCAATCAATAACTCCCGAGACTAACCCAGAGATGGCGCTCGTAGTAAACCAGTAACCAGGTCTTTCTAGAGTACTAACCTTTGCTTGAAACGTGTCAAGATTTTAAGTCGATCGGACCAGAAACAGCTGAGTTATCGAGGTTGGAGTAAAGTCGTTTTGTAGTTTGTTTAAAAAATGAAAAAAACCGAGTTTCGCGTTCTGATAAAACATTGTTTTTTAATGGGTAAAAACACCGTGCAAGCGAAACAATGGATTAAAAAATGTTACCCGGACTCTTGTCCATCAAAAGCAACGATTTGTCGGTGGTTTGCCGAGCTTAAACGTGGTCGTACCGACACAAATGACGCGGAACGCTCGGGTAGACCTGTGGAAGCCGTTACACCGGAAAATGTGAGTGAAGTGACAAAAATTAT